>PVIJ01002540.1:102818-157936 GCA_004024925.1 Scalopus aquaticus | reverse complement strand
GAGTATGATCCCCTCTAATTCCATCCATGTCGCTGCAAATTGCATGTGTTTATCTTCTTTCCATGCTGAATAGTATTCCATTGTGTATATGTACCACATCTTCTGGATCCAATCATCTAATTTTGGACATCTGGGTTGCTTCCATACCTTTGCTATTGTGAACAGTGCTGCAATGAACATACGGGTGCATGTATCCTTTTGGATTAGTGTTTTTGTATCCTTTGGGTAAATTCCCAAAAGTGGGATTGCTGGGTCGTATGGAAGCTCCATGAAAAAACAAAACCTTAATTCTCTTTCTCTCTGGGGGCAAAATAATAGTTTATATTCATAGCACAATAAAATATAGCTGTGGAAGACATTGGATAATTTGATGCAAATCATAGATCTAGGCTTAGTTATAACTTAAAAGCCCTTGAGGGACTTTTCCTGAAGTTTCTGAAGCTCTAGTTAATAAATCAATGGTCTATTTGTTCTTAAAGATCAATGCCACTTTCCTTATTTTTTTTTAATATATATTTTTGTTATTTATGTCTTTTACATTTTGTATTCCCCTTGGGTAGCCCCCCACCAATTCACCCCTGATCCATCTCCGTGGTCCCTTGTGTCCTTTTCTACTCCATTTTGTGCCCTTATCCTCCCCCTCCCCCCACCCCACCACTTTCCTTATTGACTGAATTAGTTACATCACACAATAACATATACTTTCTAGAATACTAAGGAATACCAGTTAAGTATTAATTATATTAGAGTTGCATTTCACAGATAATCAAAGTTATTTGAAAGTAACATTTATAAATCACCAAAGATAGGACATTCAAACTTAGGTTCTTAGTTTAAATGTCAAAGGAAAGATAAAAGTTATTTCTTAAATACAAAATATAAACTATTTTAGCATTTTATGAGTTCAAAATTTGATCCTCTTGTGCTATGTAAAATATATATTTTCTACATAACTTTTGATTCATGTTTTTTAAGAAAATTAACCAAGTGGTGGAAAAGAGCATTTAGAACTATCGCATGTGGATACAGGAACTATTGATACATATGTGTGTGTGTTATATATATAAAGTTTTTATATATGTACATATCAATTAGAATTTAAAGATATTTCATAGACAAGCTATGAAAATGATAATTTTATATATGCAACAAGATGTTAGAATTTTTATTTGAAACAACTTATTCAGCTCATTGGTAGATTTCTAAAGTGAAGAACTCTGAAACTAGTTTTTATTGTTCCCAATCTTTTTCTTTTAATACCACAGGAAACAACCAAAAAGACAAGCAATGATAAAGTTCTTGACCAAAATTGTTACCAAAAAGAAAAAACCATATTTCTGATGCAATGAGAAAGAGTACATTTAGAAGTCAAAACAGAAAGACTTTATTTCAGTTTTTAAAATTTTCAAAGCTTTTCTCTCCCCCCAAAAATGTTTAAAAGAGGGACTCAAATAAGGGTGAGGTGTGCAGAAATTAGGAGAGTAGAAAAAATTAAATAATGTGAATAATTATGAAATACGAGGAAAAGTGACTGTAATTTAAAAAATTTGTCATATCATGCAATGAAACACTCAACACAACTTTCACAGAAAACAAATTCTTGTTAGAGATGTGTAGGAACATTGATATTAAAAGTAATGCATAAGGGGCCTTCCTGGTAGTGCAGGGGTTAAAGTCTCAGCATTAAAAATTTATTGCCATCCCACAAAATGGAAGAGAGGAGAATACAGGGGACCATGGAGATGGATCACGGGTGAGTTGGTGGTGGGCTGCCCAAGGGGAATACAAAATGTAAAAGACATAAATAACAATAAAAAAAAATTCAAAAAAAAAATTTATTGCCAGCCACTGCAACATGAGTTCATCCCCAACCAGGGTGCTGACCCACATTGCGCAGCAGACCTCTCCTGTCTCACTACCTCAGCAATGTATTTCAGTAGATCTGCCTGTTCTGCACCCTACTCTGTCTCTGGTGAATCCTCTCACCCACCCTCGTCTACACCTCTGGCTTACACCCCAGTTCTTGTATACATAAATAAATTAAAATAAATCTTTAAAAAAAGGTAATGCATAAGAACCTGGTGTTCTAGGACTTTCATAGCTTCAATATTTGGAAGTGTTTTCCTAACACACTCTCAACATCAATAGGATGGTTTCTAATTGGTACATTAAAGTTCCCTGAAAGTACCAGAGGAATAATTTTTTCCCCTTTTTCTTTTTCATGCTCTCTTTTAAAAAAATTAACTTAATTTTTACCATTTTCTTCAACATAAAAAATAAATACTGTTACAAAAAGTTTATACAGTAATTTTGACTAGATTGCTCTATGATTCTATGTGAGATCTAAGTGAGAGTTAAAAATCTACTATGTATATGTAGTCCTACTAATATTGCAATTTGCTTATTAAAAGAAACATACAATTTAAAAAGTTAAACTGGTAAAAGGTTTAAAAGGCTAAATTGTCAGAAAGGTTTACTCCTACTTCAAGAAATTTCCTTTTCTCTTTTATGTTGAAGCTGAAAAGGAATACTCTTGATATATATCCCGAATAGCCACTATGTGGCAGCAAAGAAGCAGAAGAGTACCCTGGCTCCCCCCACAAAAAAGTTGGAGAAATAATACAGAAATGGAACAAATTAACGTTGTAATTCTAATCTCCATCTTACTTTTTAAAAAACGCCAAAAATAATGACATTTTATTTTTCATTCAAATTTGGAAAATCAAATTAAATATGACACAGAACCTCTTATAAATTTTAGAATTGAATTTTCTTTTTTTTTTTTTTTAAAGAATTTTTATTTATTTATGTATACAAGCCGGGGTACAGGCCAGAGGCGTGGGGCGGCCAGAGGGTTCACCAGAGACACAGTGGGGAGCAGAACAGGCAGATCAGAAATACACTGCTGAGGGGAGCAGCGGGCGAGGCAGGAGAGGTCTGCCTCACCATGTGGGATTCTCCCCGGCTGGGCGTCGAACCGGCATCGCCCGCGGCCAATAGCTCCACAGCGCAGCGCCCAACCGCTGCGCCACCGGGGAGGCCCTAGAATTGAATTTTCTAATGAGACAGAAAAAACTAGACAACTCTTAAATACTGCTCATAAATTTACTCAATGATTCTCTAGAAAAATGAAAAATTTTTGGCTTATCTAATATAAGAGAAATTTATGAAAGTGGAGAGTCATCTCTGACTACAATGAAAATTGACTACCTTTAAAATAACCAACTACTAGAGTCAAGTGACCAAGGGAAGTTTTTTCAGTTCTTTGTCACTTAGCTACAGTGCATAAAATTTTTGTAGTACAAAATAAAACATAATAAAATACTGTATGTTACTATAAAATTAAAGAAGAATAACTCACCCACATAATTTTAGGATATCATATGCAGATTCTATAAAATTCGGCTGATTTTCAATTTTTCCTGCACATAGATTCAGAATTTTAAATATCTGTGCTAAATCCCTTAGGGGCTTTAATATTATTAGTTAAGAAATAAAATGAAGAATATTTTCATAACATTATTTATAACATCAATATTGTCAAATGTGGTTGACACTATTTTAATAATACTAATTTTAAATTCTAAGAAGGAAAACTTAGAACCACAACTTCTAAAGGAATATGACTTTTGTCTCAGTAACCTTCTATTCAAAATATTTTTTCTCCTCTGATAATATCTTTAGAATGTGCTTACCATTACTACACCATAGATTCAGTTGATCAGTAATTTACTAGTGGCAATGGGTTATAACACATTGAGAAAAATTAAGACTCAATTATGTACTTCATTTCCACCCACAGGCAAAAACATATACTGCTCCAGAATTAGTAACCCAGGTCTACTGTACTTTTCTCTATTACTGTATTAACATCCCTCAGACATTTTCTTGTTTTTAAGGTTTAGATTGAGATTTTATTTCATTTAAACTAGCATGAAAACAAAATGTACCAGGTCTAGATCATTAGGTAAAAGTACTCTCAATTTTACCTATTTAAACAACCTAATTGGTACACAGATTTCCCAGATTTTGTTCTACAGCTCAGGGAACATGGTAGTTGTGACTTTCATTTCTTAGTTGAATCCTATCATTTTTAGTCTCATACTAAGAGCTTCTTAAGCAGAGGTGGGAGACTGGGCACTTTAGAAGTATAAATCTCTTGGTAACTTCCTAGAGAAGTTACCAAGATATTTCCAACTTATCCTTGCTTTACATATTACAATCTACTGAAGCCTGACTACTAGACACATTCAAGAATAGAGTCATTTGCCAACAACTCTCTAACCTGATTTTAAAAAAAATGATGTAGGTAGTGAAGTGTTGGGTTAAGAGAGGAAAAGAAAGCACTTGCTTGTCAACTTTCTTGGCTGGCTGTAAACAGCGTTTGATAGTGACAAAATTTTAGGCAACTTACTGACACCATATATCCATATAAAACTCAGGCTAAAATAAAGTAAGAAAAGACTTAGATAAAATTATGCAGCATGTTTTACTGTATGGGAGGTTTAAGGTGTTTTGAAGTACCAGAACAAGCTACTGTTAGATTATTGTCTTCTTTGGAGCAGTCTAGAATCAGTGCCACTGAAACTGCGGCCTGTGGATAACTGCTAGTTCTGTGACAAGATGACTACTGAAAGTAATCGTTCTCCAGAACAAATTTATTGTATTTTACAATAGCATTTATATGGGAAGGTAAAAAACAAACAAAAAACCAAGAGCAAACTGGTTAAGTATAGATTGTTATGAGAGGCACCAGCTTCCATATATTCTGATCAGATGATATATTCAGTGGGAATAATATCTTAATTTGTATGTTGTATAAATTATCAAACACTTGAATGTACATTATCTCATGAGGTGATGTTATCCCTGTTTTATAAAAGTAAAGAAGTCAAGATTATCAACAGTGGAAAATACTCAATTGATAAAAACAAGATTTCGAATTGGCCCTTCTAGCTTCACCCACTGTCTCTCGGAATCTATAGAAACTGATATTATCTGCACGGTTAATTGCATTTATACTGGTTTCTTCAACTTTATATTCTCTAAAATAAACCCCACAATTTTATTAAAAACAAAAATGTTAGCTATTTTTGTGCTAGACAGAGCATGGTCTAAAGATTCTAATCCCCGGAAGTTATAAATGTTACCTTAAATGACAAAAAACTTTTCAGATGTGATTAAATTAAAGATCTTAAGATGGGAGTGTTACCTTAAATTAGCCAGTTAGACCCAAGGTAATCACAAGGACCTTATAAAGGAAAGAGAGGGCAAGAGAAGATGTGATGACAGAGGCAGAGGTGACAGTGATGCTACTTAGAGAAAGGAGCCTTGAGTCAAGGAATTCAGGCAGCCTCTAGAAGCTAGGAAAGGCTAGGAAATGGATTCTCCCTTACAGCCTTTAGAAGGAACCAGTCCAGCCAACAACTTGACGGAGCAGTGGGATTGATTTTGAACTAACTCCTGACCTCCAGAACTATAAGAGGTCTTATTTCAAGGCGGTTGTTTCAAGGCACTAAGTTTGTGATCATTTGTTATGGCAGCAATAGGGACCAAGTACATTTTCTAATAAATATTCTCCATTTTAGGGTAAAGGAAATGAATAAACATATATATGTAAAGGATACAAGTCCATTTTGATAACACTGCACCAATTTCTTGACAGATTTAAGTTGTTTTTCTTCTAAATCATCCTAAGACAAAAGATGTATTTTAGTTTTTTGTGCAATTAAATCAGTTGAGACTTTTTAAAAATTTATTTAATATAAAGAGAAAGTAGACATTAAAATATCAAGTAGTTCTTAATTATTATACTGTAAGAATGATGTAATATTTCTTGAAACAGTGACAGTAAAAATAAGCTATTATTTAAGTTTGATTAGGAAATTGACTCAAAACAAGGTTTATATAAAAGCAGTAATTTTTTGGAGAAATATTAACAATACCTGAATTATGTTGAACATTTTTCTATGCCATGTACCATATTTAGGTAATATATATATATATATATACATATCATTTCATTAATCTTCAAGACAACCCTATGAGGAAGGTACTGTTATCCTCCCTCCTTCCCAGGATAGGAAACTCAAGCTGAAACACTTAAGCAATTTTTCCAAAACCACACTGAAGTTAAGTGGTGTTAGGATTCAAACTTGTCAATCTGAGTCCAGAAATTATATATATTTTTTACTTTTAAAATATGCCCAGGTGGGGCCTCCCCGGTGGCACAGCGGTTAAGCGCTGCGCTGTGGAGCTGTCGGCAGCGGCGACGCGAGTTCGATGCCCGGCTGGGGAGATTCCCACATGGCGTGGCGGACCTCTCCTGCCTCGCCCGCTGCTCCCCTCAGCAGTGTATTTCTGATCTGCCTGTTCTGCTCCCCACTCTGTCTCTGGTGAACCCTCTCGCCGCCCCACGCCTCTGGCCTGTGCCCCAGCTTGTATGTATAAATAAAAAAAATTTTTTTTTTAATTAAAAAAAAAATTAAAAAAATAAAATAAAATATGCCCAGGGGCCTCCCCCATGGCCTAGGGCTTAAGTCTAAGCGCTAAAATGCTATGGCCTGAGGTTCATCTCTGGCCAGGGAGCTAACCCACATGGCACAGCAGACCTCTCCTTTCTTGCCTACTGTTCCCCTTAGCAGTGTATTTCTGTAGATGCACCTGTTCTGTTCCCCACTCTGTCTCTGGTGAATCTTCTTTACCCCCTGTACCTCTGGCCTATACTTCAATACGTCTATGAAAAAAAAAATTAATTAAAAAAATTAAATATGCCCAATATATTAGTGCAAACCAATTTTCTTCACCAGTTAAAAACAAAACAAAACACTGTTCTTTTAATTTTCTTAAACTGTGAGAAGTTGTGACATTTTCTATACTTCTGTTTTGTTTGGTAACAGCCAGTAGGAGCTCTATATAGTTGGATTCTCTTTTTAAAAATGCAGATATATTCACAATTAAAATAACTTTCACAACAAACTTGGTGAAAGATATATTATTCTTAGTCATTATTTTTACTGTGCTTATTCTTCTTTCTATGTAAAGCTACATGGAAAGCTCTATGGAGAGCTAAAAATGTTAAAACAATGACATTTCGTGCCTACTATTCATAGGGAATTATTTTGTTTTGATAGATATCTACAACAGTCAACTCATTTCCCCCCTTATTAAAAGTATAAATCTCCTCTGTTCTATAGTAATTTTATAGTGTGTGCTGAGTTTTAAACCAGTTAATTTTTGGGTAACCTCAGGAGAATGTGGTATGTGAACATGAATGCATATGCACTTATCCTTTCCTCCAATGCCTAAGCTCTCAATTTTGAATTTTGTGTCTGAAATATATTTCCATTACATTCTGTGTAAGATTCCTCTCAGAAAAATTACCTATGCGTATATATGAATGTGTGCATATATCCTGATTACATAACAAAAAATTTTAAGTAGACCTCATGATATACTTTTTTACCTTTACTTTCCACATCCTACTTGCTGACAAAAGACTAGATTCTTTCTCTATTCATGTATTTCCTTCTGTTTATATCCACTGTGGATTTGTCCATCCTACAAACCAAATCTATTAATCTCCTCCAGCTGATCTATCAGGTTAAATATATTCACATGAAATTGAAACAGTTTTGAATATAAGACATACTCTATTTGAAAAGTTTCCAACAAAAGAACAGATATGAAATTTATACCTGGGGCAAAATGTGTTACTTTTCAGTGAAATCACAATTTATACATCACATAGCAGAGACATTTTCTCTCAACACTTACTCACTTTATCAGTTTCCTCTAGGAGTTTGATGACACGATTTAGGTCCATAGGCTTAAAAGTACTCTAAAAAAAAAACCCCAAAACCCCACAACTCTTAGTATTCTATAACATGAGAATCAAGAAATCACATTAAACACACTACTTTTATACACTGACCTCCTAGCAACTTAAATCTGTGACAAAAAGACAGTAAGAGGAGAATGAAAAACAGATGAAATCTTGTAGGAGTAAGTAAATACATTTTGGAGTAAAAAAAAGAGAAACACCTCTTGAATTCTTGTATTATCTTAAAATTTTTGTCTTTACATTTCATTAGTCGTGAAAAGCCTAAGAGAACATCTGCTGTAACAGAATTTCCATGTTTTGGAAAATAATATTATCTTGAACATACAATTACAGTCATCCATCATCTGAAAGCATGAACCTCCAAGTTCTACAAATTTTATATTTTATTCTTGAGTCTATTCCTATTTATTCAGTTCTCATTTCTCATGCAGTTCTGAAGGTTTTCTACTGTTCTCCCTACTTCTACTCTTGCATCCTTCAACTACATCCTCTATTCTGATTGGAATAAAAAACACAAATCAGAACATAATCTATCAGAGTCTTTCAGTGAGTCTTAGTTCACGTCACCTCCCCCTCCTCTATTCCATTTATTTTGTTACAACCCTGTTTCTTTCCTTGGTTAACTCCCACAGGTCCTTCAAGACACAGCTCAGGTGTCACATCCCTGAAGGATTAAAAAAAGGATAGACCAAATGTCCCTCCTCTGTTCTCCCATAACACCCTTAAGCATACACCCATCACAACTGCCATTCCAGTGTTCTAAAACAGTTTATCCCCACCACAGTCTGCCCCAAAGTTCACCTGACTTTTGTATTCCTGCATCCCCAGCACCATGGTATCTTTAGGGCCCAGCATATGGTATCATTAGTGGCTCAATAAATGCCTATGACACTACCCCAAGGAAGTCATTTTATAATAAATGAAGTTATTTGTAGGAAAGCGGGAGAGGAAAACAGAAGGTAGTATTCATAGTTTAAGTATTTATGCATGATACACAAATCTCCAAATTCGAAATGCAGTTTTGGCTATATTTATGTGGGAAATGAATGTTTTGCTGTGTAACATTTCTTTTCAACTCAAATATTACATCAATATTGTTTACTCCCATTATACATGTTAAGTTTCCCCAGGTTTCTTTGTTTATATCTTTCCCACTGTCTAGCTTTCTTTTACATTTACTTTTACTGTAAAATAGCTGTCTGAAAAGATGATATAATGATAGTATAAAAATATTTAAAAAGGGAAAGCATCTACGTATGCCTATCATCTAAATGCATTTGTTTTTTAATACATTATTCTCCGGTTCTTAATATTTTTATATCTTATTTTCTTTTGGTTTACAAAAATACTTTACATAGTTTCACTTAGTGTTAGCACTTTTATATTTTCTGGCTTTTAAATCTATTATACATGTCTTTTCATATTTCTACATGATCATTTTATTACCTGCTAAGTCTACAATGTCCTATTTCATAATTACAAATTCATATATTCTGATCCCAAGAAATATCTTTCAAAAACAATTTTTTTAAAGATTTATTTATTTATGCATACAAGCTGGGGTGTAGGCCAAAAATGTGGGGTGGTGAAAGGATTTACCAGAGACAGAGTGGGGAGAGCAGAACAAGCAGATTGACTGAAATACACTGCTGAGGGGAGCAGTGGGTGAGACAGGAGAAGTCTGCTGCACCATGTGTGAATCTCCCTGGCTGGGTATCGAACTCGTGCTGCAGTGGCTCTGGATAGTTTCTCAGTGCTGTGCTTAACCCATTGTGACACCAGGGAGGCCCTAAAAAACAATTTTTATTAAGCATTCTAACTTTAAATCTGAAGAATAAGTATTTGAATGAGCTTATGTACTGAGACATTTTACTTTTAAAATTAGCAATCCAAAAAGATTTACTAAATACTTATCTATAGCTGGTATTATGGCTGCTATTAAAATTGGTAAATTGTGGGCCTCCCTGGTGGCATAATTTCACCCCTCTGTACTTCTGGTGCTACATCCCAGCTCTTGTAGGCATAAATAAATAAAAATAAATCTTAAAAAAAAAAAAAGAATTCCCAGAATCTACAAAAAAATAAATACATGAAATTGGTAAATTGTACTAGTGAAGGGCCTCTCTGGCGGTACAGGGGTTAAAGTCTCAGCACTATCAAGGTATCCCCAGCCACTGCAACATGAGTTCAACCCCCAGCCAGGAAGCTTCTCACATGGTGCAGCAGACCTCTCCTGTCTCGCCTGCTGCTCCCCTCAGCAGTGTATTTCTCTCAATCTGCATGTTCTGCTCCCCACTCTGTCTCTGGTGAATCCTCTCATCCCCTGCTATCAGAACCTCTGACCTACACCTCAGTTTTTTATGCATAAAAAAAAAACTGTACTATTGAATTGTTTAAATTATATATTAAACTTATAGTTACCAAGTTTTGTTGAATAGAATTTTTTTCTTTTAAGGTTTGAGGATTTAATCTGTCACTACTTTAATTGACTTTTTCCTTCCTATGTTTTCCAAAAAAAAAAAAAAGTCCCATATATATTATATATAATTTTTATTTTCTGATTTTCTAGTTTTGAGGGTTGCAATGGATACTGAAATGAAAAATCAATTTGGAATTTGCTTTTTAATACCTGTATATATTATCAGGATCCCCCTCTGTACCCCACCCACCATGAGCAGGTGTAACTTTTATAAGAAACAGCATATATTAAAGCATAGTTTCTTTTTAGATTTATCTCGTATTGTCAATTCATGTTACCTTATGTTTTGTTTGCTTGATATATATTATATTTTTTAGATTGCTCCCTCCCTCCCCTTAGTCTTTCTTCCTCCCACAAATATTTATAATCAGTTTCTGTTTCAGGAACTATGTTAGCTGTAGGGTATACATTACCCTGACCTCAAGTAGCTATCAGTCTGGCATGGTATGCATATAATATAAATAACATGCTACATAATGCTCAAAATAATGAGAGGTATGTTTTAGAAGAGGTTCTATGTAGAAGAGACAAAGAGTAGCATGTGAGAAGAAGGAACCTGGGACAGCTTCTGGACGAAGTAACATGCAAATAGGGGAGACTGAGTAGAAGTGGTAAGATAAAGTGAATGAAGGTTGAGAGATGGAGGCAGAGAGAAAGTAGCATTTATGAAGACTGAAGATGAGAAAAAAGCAGGACTTTCAGAGGATCAATGAGTTGTTCAGTTTGTTAGAGAGGATAAGGCAGGAGCTAGAGACTCCTGATGATGCTGATCATGTAAGCAGAGGTCAAATCGTGAACAATAATAATGATGGTGATAACTAAAACTTATTAGTGTCTATTTCTAAGTACAATTATAAGCACTTTACATGCTTATAACTAATTGAGTTCTGTGAGGTAGATACTGTTACTAACTCCATTCTACAGGAGGCCTTGTATGCTATACTGAGCTTTAGAATCTATAAAATGGGTTGAGAGATAGGATGTATAAATAGACAGTGGCCAGACTATATATGTCAATAGAACTCTGCCCTATAGGTCTCCCTGGTGGCGCAACAGGTTAAGTCTCAGTCTACAAAGCTATCCACAGCCACTGCAACACGAGTTCAACCCCCAGCCAGGGAACTTCCTTCATGGCGCAGCAGACCTCTCCTGTCTCTCCCACTGTACTTCAGTCAATCTTTGCCTGTTCTGCTCCCCACTCTGTCTCTGGTGAATCCTCTCATCCCCCCATCCCCCACACTTCTGGCCTACACCCCAGCTTGTGTGCATAAATAAATAAATCTTAAAAAAAAAAAAAAAAGAACTCTGGCCTATAACCTTTGCAACAAACCAACCTGGGGGACAAAGTCACAACTTCTGGAGCAATTGGTTCAGAAAAGTCAGCTGACCACAGTCTGGTCTTTGACTGCCAGATTTCCCATTTAAAGCTCAGTAACAAGTAGAAAAATCCAAATATGCTTCCCAAATCAATCAAACAGGATGTTGTTCTTCTAGATAGCCAGCCTCTCCCTAACGACAACCTCCAACCAGAACATAATAGTAGCTTTCCCTTTTTTCACTATTCAGCTTCTCTGCATGCCTTGGAGTCCCTGCCAAATGTCATACTGGCTGTTTCTAAAGCAAGTTCTGGATACATACCCGCCGTTTGTTCTCATTGTGATGGTCTTCGTTTATTTTCATGTTTTAATCAGCCTGATGTAAGAATAAAAAAATAATTTTGTCTGCTGAATAGACTATTGAAAATTTCTAAACTGAAGGTAGGTGAGAAATCAGTATTTAACTTTAGGCCTTGACCCAGGTGGTGGCAACTGGGATAGACAATATAAGGAGGTGACAGACAATTGAAGGAGGTTGAATTGGAGAAAAGAGAAGAAAAAGGTGAGGATGATGGAATCCTTGGCTTCAGAAATTATGATGGCACCTTTTGTTGAGAGAGGAATGTTGGAAGAAGAGCCTTGTGTTGAGATTGGAGATGAATTAAAACTGGGGCCAAGATTTTTACATCATAGGTTTAAAATAATAATTGGAGGAGTTTGGGTAAATGAGATCACACAAGCACTGCGTAGATGCAAAAGAGAACACCCAGATGTAAATATAAAAATAATTACTGTTGTTATTCATAAGATGTTTAGGGAGCAGTTGTAAAAGCATTTAGCAAAACATAAGATCAAAAGTTTAATAAACTGCTTAGAAGAAAATTAGACCTCCATTTAAAGGTAGAAGATAAAATTATGTTCCCACTTTCCCAAGGGATATTTCAAAAGGGAAATATCTTGCTCATTTGCTATTTAGTTTAGGGATAGGAACTAAAATTTATTGTTGTCCTTTTACGTGTCTGGTACTTTGTCTTAATAAATCCTCAAATATTCCATATAAAGGTGGCATTATTGCCTCAATGAGAAACTGGGGCCTTGAGACCTCACAGGATAAGGTCACATAGCTAGTAAATGGGCTCACAAATAGGTTTGTATGATGCAGAAACACTAATTCTTCACACCACAGTTTTCTGCATGACTCCTCAACTGACCAAGGAGGTTCTCTCTAGCCATTAATCCAAACCGGGGGTAGGTGATTTTAAGAACACACAGTCCAGGGCAGTCCAGCACAGTGGCAGGCTGTGATATCAATTAGCAGATTGTGGAGGTTCCCAGAGGCTCTCAGATGGAGAGCAAATTTAGCAAGCAAGCTCTGCCTTGATACCTATGCAAGGCAATCACAATTTTACATTTATTCTATAAATATTTTTATTGAGGGCGTACAGATATTTATGGAATGCCAGGTATTGTTCTTGGTGCCAAAAATATGGTATTGCATGAAATTCAATAAATTAAATTAAATCTGCTTTCATAAAGAATGTATATGCTTTGGGGGAGGGAAACAGTTATATAGTGCAGTACAATATAGTGAAACTTTGTCCAAAAAGGAGTAGGAAGTAGTGGTCAGCAAAAGATTCACAGAGAAGGTAACATTTCAGCAAAGTCTTTGAAGGAGTAAGGGAACAAGCCGTGGACATCAAGGGAAAAATTCTAGGAAGTGATGCAGTACGTGCAAGGGGTAGGGGTACACCAGGCATGGCTGAGGAGAAGCCAAGAAGCCATTGTGGCTGGAAAACAGAAGCTTTGCAAGCTATTTCCTAAGAACTTAAAGTTTTACTCTGAGTTCAAAGTAGAGAGGGGAAGGACAAGTATTAAGATGTATTTCCCACGCTTAAGGAACCCATATTCCAGTGAAGAAATAAAATGTAGACAAATGAAACAGTGACCAATATAAAATAAATGATAATTAGGTGGGAAATTGTACCTCAGGCCTAGGACTTGACCCATTTGTGAGAAGATCAGTGAGGGTGAAAAGTGGGAGTACTTTATATTAGATCTTATAGGTTAAGTAAAATTTAAATTCTAAAGGCAGGGTAAGATTTAATTACAGAAAAGTGGAAAGGGCATCCGTTCAATAAATATTTAATATCACCCCTACATGCAAAGTATTGTGCTGAGGGCTATTGGAGTACCCTGTGTATATGTATTGGAATACTGGGAGACTATGGGCCACACTACAGAAAAAAAACAACAAATAAAAATAAGATTTCTGCTCACATGTAAGTGGCACCAAGCAGCACATAGAGTACAGATAAAGTACAGATTATATACCGGAAAATCTTAAAATTAGGACAGAAAGTGAAGTTGAGGAACTGTAGGGATGGCAGAGATAGATTTTAGCTATCATCTAATTCAGTGATTATAAGGTTAAAAATCGCTTAGGAGTTTTCCAAGAGTCCCAGGCTCCATATTGGGGATTCTTATTGAGCAAATCTTGGGGAGGGCTCTGCTATCTAGTATTATTTTCCAAAAACTTCTCAGATGATTGTGAATGTACACCAGGTGAGAGGTGGTAATGAAAGAAAAGGAAAAAAAAGGAGTACAAAGGGAGAAAATACACAGATACATACACAGGAATATTTGTTTTGTTTTACTTGGAATATTGTGGGCTGTTTTGGCAATGGCCTCTTAAAATAATCTCACTGTCCCCATCCCCCATCTTTTTCTTTTTAACCCAGGCTTGCCTACCGCATATAACCTTGCCCTCCCCCCACTTTTTTTTTTTTTTTTACACATCAAATAAAGAAAGAATAAGATTAATCAGATACCAAATTCACCTACTTGTCAGGAGCGGGGCTTGCGATAATAGCGGTAGTGTTAAGCGCCCTTGCAGCCTTGCTGGAGTAGAGAGCTAGTTTACTGTTGCTCAAAGTTCTCCCCGCCCATATTGGAATTCTTCCACAAAACCGATTAGATAAATTCCCTTAACACCCGCTCCTCCTCATGCATAAGTGTTGTTGCTGCACAGGTTATTTTGTAAATGTCTGGCATTCCTCAGAGAACTCAACGCTATTCCCAAAGTAGAAGAGGCCCCCAGTCAACTGACCACTCCCAGGGAACTCTCCAAGGCTCAGGATGCGGACGCAGGAGACAGGGTTCCTGACGCAGCCTGAGACTTGCGAATCCTCAACGGAAATTCCCAGAGTGGCCCCACGCCATTAGTGTGGGGAGCCAGGGTGGGTTCCTCCATAGAATTCACATTTTAGGGCGTGATCATTACTCTTTGGGGAGAAGCCGCAGAACCCGAGTACGAAACAAACGACTTGGAGTTTCTAGATACCCTCGCCACGAGTGGACATACAAATGTGAGTTCCGAAGTGAAATTTCTCAACAGACCTACTTGAAAGAATTCATTTTGTATTCATAACAAAAGTAATTTAAAACCAAACACAAGAACAATAAAATCCGTTTTATGCTCTCCGACTCTCTACTACCCACCCCACAACTAGCTTCCACTTTCAGATAAAAATGAGATGTTTAATTTCTAACTTCAACAGCGTTTTCCTCCTTTCTGGGCGTAGGTTTTAGTGGCAACAAATTTAGACAGAGGAGAATTCAAGCTTATATCAAAAACATCACTTGATAATGGGGATCTCCATGTAAAAGCTCAGTGCCAATAAATTGGTCATCAAATCCTTGTTTTCGCTAATTGCGACTCCTTCCTCCCGGGCCCTTTCTGGTGACACTTTCCTAAGAGCTGCAGAAAGCCCTGCCTACTCAGTTTAGCGGGAAACCCCGGGAGGACCACGCGGCACGATTCCCCAGGCAGGCTGGTTGACGACAGTCAACCCCCCTCGCAGGCGGCGCAGTTCTCTAGGGGATCAGCTTTGCGCTTGGAACCTCCGTCCCGCGAGCTAACCTTGATTCCTTTCGGACCCCATTTCCACCCTTGTAGCCCCTACGCCTTGTCCCCGCCTCCAGATCCCAGCCTTCCCGCTCCTCCCCAACCCCTGCTTCTCCAAAGCTCAGACGCCGTCCCGTACTTGCGCCTCTTCGCCTTCCGTCACTACTCCGACCACTGGGATTTGGGGAGGGCTGCCGGATTTGTTCCTGCTGCCCTGTTCCTGGGCCTCGGCTGTCGCCGCGGCCTCCGCTGTTGCTGCTGACATGGCTGAGGCGGCCGAGTGAGGGATGCGGGTCCTCCTGTGCTACACAAAGCCCGTGGTCTCGGACCCAAAGAGACCCCTCCGGCGAGAAGGAGGTCGCCTGAGAGCCGCTAGAGTCGCGAAAGGTCCCGGGGGTCTGACTGTGGCCACGGCCACCACGACGCGGCCCTCATCGCGCTGCTCCAGCCCACCCACGACTCAGGTGCGCGCGGGCTGTCGGGTTGTCAACACAGCCAGCGCGTTGCTAGGGGCGGGGCCAGTTGCCGGCTCCTACGGAAGCCCCGGAATCCAAACCACGCAAAAACCGATTCCTCACTTCCTACGCTGGGCCTGGGTGAGTTTGCTTGCGCTCTAGGGGGCGGTTGAAGACCTCTGTGTGTCGCAGGGCAGTGTTAAGCTCAGCTTTCCGTAGCCTTGTACTTTGCGCTGGGCCTTCTTGAAACAGACGCGGTGGAGGGATAAGGGGTGAATGATGGACGGCTAGTATTGGAAAGGGGGCGCTTTCTTTTTTTCTTTTTTTACCCTAGCGAGGTAACAATGTTCACCTACATTCTTCTTCTATATTTTAATCACCCTAACGAACAGTGAAATAAACATGCATTGTACACCACTTTAGAAGGCTTTTTAATTAAATCACTGTATTTAGAGCTGTTTAACCCGTAGAGTCTCACTTTTCACATCTGTAAAGTAGTATTGCTGTGAGCAGTTGAATGAGATAATTTTATAAAGTGGTGCTTGGCACATCATGAACACCTAGTAAATGTTTAAGATTATCATTATCTTTACTATTACTGTATTATAATGAGTAATACTACGAAATGAGCCAAGACTTTAATGGAAAGCTTTCATAATCACCAGTGTGACTTAATCGCTTAAGTTATGGCTTTGAAAACTTAGTTCAAATCTTTAAAAAAATCTATTTCAAGTCTCTCAAACTCATCAAGATTGACATGAGTTTTTATATATTCTGTAAAATTTTTGAATTTGGGGCCTCCCTGGTGGTGCTATGGGTTAGGTGCAGCATTATGAGGCTATGCAGAGCCATTGCAGCATGAGTTCCATACCCGGCCAGGGAGAGTCCCACATGGCGCAGCAGACCTCTCCTCCCTCGGATGCTGCTCCCCTCAGCAGTGTATTTCAGTCAGTCTGCCTGTTCTGCTTCCCACTGTCTCTGGTGAATCCTCTTACCACCCCACACCTCTGGCCTACACCTAGCTTGTGTGCATAAATAAGTAAATCTTTAAAAGAAATAAAAAATAAAATTTATGGATTTAGAAACTAAATAAACTCCATGAAAATAAATTTAATTTCACTTCTCAGTGTTTCTCTCCTCATTTGTAGAATGAGCAGGTTAATCAGTGAGCTGTGTTTCCTTAACTAGTACAAATACTAAAAGATGTTTCTGGACCTGCAAATAAAAAGTAATGGAAAACTAGATTGGGCCTTACAATATTTGAGGTAAATCATAGTCAAGGAAACCATGCTTCTTTGAGTTTGAGTACTGAATTACTCTGGTTGGCCACTGAGAACTTCCAGTCAATTTCTTCTCAAAAGTCTATTCATTCTTCCACTATCCTCTTCCTCATTCTCTGAAACTTCTGACTCAGGTAGCAACACTTGTGATCAAAATTTGTGGACACTTCCCTGGCCTCATCTTCTGTATTTGCCTGCAGTATTTTACACTGTTTACTATACTCTCCCCTTCTTGAAAACTCTCTTGCTTGGACTTTAGCATTCTTGTTTTTCTTTACTTTGCAGCTCCACATTGATGTTTTTAGAGGTACTCTAGACCTCACTCAGTAGTGGGTTCAGTAGGTCTGAGATTGCTATCACCTAGGAAGAGTGCAGAGGGCGAGTTAAATGGGTTACCAATAGGACTTTAATTGCTGTTACACATTCCTGTATACTACATCAAAAGAAGACTGAAACCACTTGGATAAATACATGCAATCTTGTGAAAATGGCACTTTAAACCAAGACAGTGGCAGAGAGCTAACAAGCAAATGATTTTCTTATCCTTTGTGTGCTTATACTGGGAACTCAGAGTAAAGGAAGACAAAGAAGTGCGGTTGCCAAAGAAAATTTTCCACTTAAAGCACAGCTGACCTGGAAGATAACAACCACCTTTGGTGTTTCAACAACAGGTTGAAGCTGATAAACCTCTGTTACCCTGGAAAGCCAGACTCCCTTCATTGGACTTAACTAAAGATATTTTCCAGAACAATGAACAATGAGATTTCTATTTTATTTTACTCAATTGTGAGCAGAGCTATGCATTCGTTTTGTCTTACATGCAGAGTACTAGTTTTCAGTGCTCAATAGCCAAATGTCTGCTGAACTCTCTTTTTTTAGCACTTAAAAATCCTTGAATTTTCCCTTCTGGGTGAAATTCTTCATAGGATAGCTTCCTTTTCTTGGCAAGTTAATAGATACAATTTTGTAGTGTTTTTGTTGTTGCTGCTTTTTGTTGTTGCTGTTTGTTTCTAACTCAAATGGTGTTTTATCTTTTGACAGGTCAGATGTAACCAGGATGAAAGTCCTCAAACCCACTCAGACCATCTTGAGTGAATTTCTTGCAGTTTTAGGAAGTTACCAAGCTTCCTTCTTTGCTACATTTGCCTATGTTGTACATGTGATTGTCTTCAGATATCTAACTCCCAAGGAAATTCAGCTCATAACCTTTTCTAGGAAGTCTTCGCTACATCCTCTGCTGTGTGTGCTCTTGTTTGCCATCTTGTTTGTCCTTCTGTTTTTGTGCCACATGTGATTAAAGTATTACTGGCTAAGCAGCTCAAAGTCTTCCTACTGGACTTTGATTTTTGAAAACAAGGACAATCACATAGGTTTGTATCCCTAGCCCTCAGCAGAGTTCTTAAAACTTAGTGTGCATCAAAATCATCTAGAGCAGGGGGTTAAAACAGTCTCCTGATCCCCACCTCCAGAGCAAACTTAAGTAAGTTGGGGTGGGGTCCAAGGACTTGTAGGTACAGCAAGTTCCCAGGTGAAGTTGATGTTGACTAGACTTTAGGACCTACTGGTCTAAATCATACCAGATACTCAATAAATATTCATTGAAGATTTCAAAGATTATAAATTACTTATTTGATTTGAGGCCAAATTTAAAGCATCTCATAAGTTTACCCAGAGTAAGATAAACTGCTAAATTCTTGCTTCCCCAAATGGGGTCCTTGACTACCAACATAGGTAGAAATGAGGAATGCAGATTCTCTGGCCATGTTGAACCTACTTAATTAGAATCTCCAGGTGACTAATATGCACATTAAAATTTGAAAAGCACTGCTCTAGTATGTATATCTTTCACTAGTTTTTTTTCAGTATTAATAATCACCATAAAACTGTCTTTAAGTATTCCATTTGTTAAATTACCATATCCTTTGTTTCCTCACAGATCATGAGGTCAATTTATTCACTTTTCTTCTTAGTAAGCACAGCCAATTTAGACTCTTTAAAAGCTTTAACTGTTTAGGGGCCTCCCTGGTGGCCTGGGGGTTAGTCCCAGGCTTAACCTGTTGAAACTTAAGTTTCAACAAAAAGATAAATTAATAGTGGAGAAATATATGAGAAACAAACTACATGTAGAATAGTAATGCTTCAGTCTGGTAACAATTCTGTAGAATTTACCATCTCTTTTTAGTTACAAATTGTAATTTCTTAAAAGCACTTGTGCTTTTAAAGATTAACCTGTGTACAATTTTACCTTCAAAGGTAATAGAGCTAACTATATTCTTAATATAAATGTAATATTAAGTATTGTTCCTTTGATTTTTTTCCTGATATATTTCTGCACTCTGCCTAATTAGTAGTAAAATTTTAATTATTCATTGGCGTGAATTAACAATGTTTCTAATAAGTATCTTAGATAATATATGAATTTGGTAATTTTGAAACTAATGCTGGATGTTCTGATTGTTCAAGTAAATGTTTCCTTTATGAATCAGAATAACTTATTTTAAAAAAGGGAATTTTTATAGCCATATGAAATTTAATGAGTATATTCTTACTAGGTTAGCTTTAGGAGAATTATGTAATAGAAGAAAACATAGGAAGTTGGAATGTAATCTACTTTATGTTTTTTAAAAATATTTCAAGTTGATTGTTATAGAAACAAAGCTTAAAAAATAAACAAAGGGCCTCCCTAGTGGCGCAGCGTTTAAGCGCTGCACTGTGGAGCTGTCGGCATCTGCAATGCGAGTTCGATGGGAGATTCCCACATGGGGTGGCAGACCTCTCCTGCCTCGCCCGCTGTATTTCCTACGTTCTGCCTGTTCTGCTCCTCACTCTGTCTCTGGTGAACCCTCTTGCCGTCCCATACCTCTGGCCTATACCCCAGCTTCTTTGCATAAATAATAAATCTTTAAAAAATAAATAAAAATTATCTCTTTCCAACAGAATCATTAATGCAAATTTGGAAGAAGTAAGTATAGAGAATAAAAAAACAATGTAAAAGTACAGCCACCCTGAAGTGGCTGTATAAATAGGTGTATAAATAACCCAAATTACAAGTGATTTTCACATAGGAAGCTAGAGGAGGTATTCATGTTTTGTGGAGAAACTAAATAGTAATAAACGATATGAGCGTACAAAATGTTAACTTATTTTTTTTTTTAAAGATTGATTTCCTTAGGCATACAAGCTGGGGTACAGGCCAGAAGCGTGGGGCAGCGAGAGGGTTCACCAAAGACAAGAGTGGGGAGCAGAACAGGCAGATCAACAGAAACACACTGCTAAGGGGAGGAGCGGGCGAGGCAGGAGAGGTCTGCGGCACCATGTGGGAATCTCCCCAGCCCTGTGTCGAACTCATATCACTGCTGCCGACAGTTCCACAGCGCAGCGCCTAACCGCTGCGCCACGGGAGAGGCCCCCAAAATGTTAACTTTTAACTGATCAAAAGTTCAGCTTCATAACAGGAAAATTTCCATGAAATGAAAATGTTTTCCAGTTTTAGAACTAAAACCTAATTATTGTGTTTACATGGTTGGAGGCTACAGGGAAGACTACTAGGATAGAACTGTCCTTGTGGTGGCTCAGGACTTATCAGATATTTTATTACATTGACATTAATTATTTAAATTATATAACTTGACTTGTTCTAATTTCATAAAACCTGTATTAGTTTAGTAGGTCTGCTGGGACAAATAACATAGATTGGCTTGATTATGCAAAAGAAATTTTATTTCCTCATAGTCTGGAGGTTATAAGCCCTATATCAAGGTTTCCAAGACTGGTTTCATTCTGAGGCCTCTCTGCTTGGGTTCTAGATGGTCATTTTTTTGTCATCACTTGGTCTTCCTTTCATGTCTAAATCTCCTTTTCTTATAAGGACATCACTCATACTGTATTATGGCCCATAATACCACCTCATTTTGCCTTATCTTTTTAAAGGCCCTGTCTTCAAATATGGCCACTCTGACTTACTGGGGATTAAGACTTCACGGAATAAATTTTAGGGGGCTACAGTTCAGCCCATAGCAGACCTCAGCAGCCTTTGGGTTGTCATTTTAATTCTTAAAAAGAACTCAGGCCTTCCTGGTGGTGGAGGGGTTAAGTCTCAGCGCTATCTCTGCAATGCCAGGCCTGAGTTCCATCCAGGCCAGGTAGCTAACCCACATATGGTGCAGCAGACCTCTCCTGTCTTGCCCACTGCTCCTCTTAGCCTTGTATTTCAGTAGATCAGCCTGTTCTGCTCCCCACTCTGTGGTGAATCCTCTCACCCCCTGCACCTCTGGCCTACACACCAGTTCTTCTGTGCATAAATAAATAAATCTTTTCAAAAATAAATGAAGTAGGGCCTCCCTGGTGGCGCAACAGGTTAAGTCTCAGCACTATGAAAATATCCACCAGCCACTGCAGCACGAGTTCCATCCCATCCCAGGTCAGGGAGCTTCCCACATGGCACAGCAGGCCTCTCCTGCCTCACCCGATGATCCCCTCAGCAGTGTACTTCATTAGATCTGCCTGTTCTGCTCCCCACTCTGTCTCTGGTGAATCCTCTCACCAACCTACATCTCTGGCCTACACCCCAGTTCTTGTATGCATAAATAAATAAATCTTTAATAAATAAATAAAGCAGTAGCTCAGCTTTAAAAAAAACAACATTGTACATAAGTAAATTTTTTTTAAAAAGAACAAATTCAAGAAAAGAATATGCTTAGTTAAGGCAATACTGGTATTCTTCCCTATAGAACATTGTTATTTCTCGCAGTAGTGCTACATGACTGTTCTGATTTAACACTCTATCACTGTAGATTTGATTAATGTGAATCTGTTCCTGAGAGATGTATTCATTCTCAAGGTCTCAAGCTATCTGGATTGTGTCTTCAGGGCCCTGTGCCTGATTTGTCAATCAGTATTTCATGTTTCGTTTGAAGAATCTGCCAAAAGCACTGGGGTAGCCTAAGTTCCTTAGAGCCTGACATATTCACCTATTGTTATTTTTTGAGGGGAAGGGGTTGCTATCTCTGGGAAACAGAAGCGAGGAAAAGACGGAAATGAGGCAAGTAGTGGAGGTACCATATTCATGTCGTTAAGCTGGTCAGTTTTGGAATAAGTCAGGTAATTACTCGGTCTTTTCAGTATATCTTCACAGGAGCCTTATGAATGATTGCTCTTTGGAACAGACCATCTCAGGGGAGGGAAAGGAGAATTTATCACCAGCTCCCTCTTGTACTGCATATCCTTGGTCAAAGTTCATGGCCAAGGAGGGTTGCCAAAAAAAAAAAAAGTTACATGCAATATTTTTAATAGACTTATAGAACTTACTTTTTTGTCAGCAATTTTAAAAGAACTGACTGTCCTGCATTCTATCTGGCATCCTACTCTTAGTAACCATGCATCTCTGGGGAGCTGTGGGTGAAGCCAGCACCCCCACAGATCCTCTGCACAGCAGGAGGTTGACTTCTCCACCTCACTATAGCAGTGTGGTGGCAGTGGGAGCTGCAACAACGTGACTCCACTCTAGGATCACTGCAGGCCTGTATTTTTCACTTGAATATAAAACCGGTATTATCACAATTTACTGGTAGCTTAACATAATGAGAAGGTTCCCACCCTCAGCACATAAAAATTGTTTGAAACTGTATTTGATTATGTGAAATCTTCTCACTAGTCACTATTCTCTGAACTAATGCTGGGAACATTCGGCTGATAAAAGGCACATTTCCCTCCGGTAAAGTGTCCAGCAAGATTAAGTATATTTAATAAACAAGCACCATGAGGCAGGTGCCCTGTCGGGTTGGTCTGTGTTTTGGTGTTCATCATGTACCCGCCTTTGTGCAAGCTGATTGCATGGTTTTGTCTGACTTGACAAGACAAACGTTTGTTACATTCTCAGGAATGATTTATCTACAGTATAATTTCTAATGCAGAACAATCCTTCATTGTAGTAATGGATGGTATAGTTGACTGTCTCCTTTCCTTTTTCTTGCACAATAGAACTTCAATTCCAGACCCCTCAACCCTTTGGACATCAACTCTAACACTAAAGACGACAGAAAAGAAGGAAGGGGTCAGGGCAGAAAGATACGCACTTGGCTGGATGGAAGTGGGTAATAAATAACAAAATTTTCTGTAAAAAAAAAAAAACTTCAGAATATCTCATTATTATTTGTAACATGATACTGTTCTTGACATTGGGAAGACACTAGTGAATAGACAGGGTGCTTACAGAATGCACAGTAGGCTCTCTCTGTTGGGGTTCTGCATCCACAGACCTAACCAACCTTGGAAGGACTGGAACTAACGGACATCATGCAACCACTAGACCTTGAATATTGCACTGAGTTCTGGTTTAAAAAAAATAAATGCTAGTGAAATGAAATAATTTTAAGAACACTGATTCATAAAATGGAAATTATTCTAAATGACTACTAGTAAAGCAAATAAATGATCCCTCTCAACACCAAATTGTTACATGCCCTATTTTCTGAATACAAAAAAGAAAAAAGGAGAAAAAGTAAGAAAAAGTATTAGATGACTTTCATCTTATTTGAATTAAAGGAAGAAAAATCCACCTGTATACATTTCAAAAGACAAAACACATTAAATAGTACTTTTTATTTAGATGTTTATAAGGCAGATCTATGAGAATGATGTAAAAACATGTAATTTGATAGCTATATTTTGGAGATTAGAGTTTTAACAAATATCAATCACACAGTTATAAAGAAGACAATATTTTCTAAGCACATACAAAATATTTAATGAAAGATCAAGGCAAGGAAATGAGTACAATTAACAATGGAAAAATCAATTCTAATGTGAATTGCACATTATCCTTTAAAAGCTTTTAAAAGTAAGAATTATTGCATTTTAGTTTATTCAAATAGTGTTAAATAGTATCATGACAAAGACATGAAGACCAGACATGACTTAGTTATGACTTTGTACAAGAAAACTCAAATTTACAGTGGCTTACATACAGGAAAGGGCAGTGAGAATAGTAAAGTACTCAAGATCTTTTCAGCCTCTAGCCTGCCTCCTTTAGGATGTGACTTGGGTCCTCTCTTGGCCCTACATAGTTGCCAGGACTCCCAGTATCATATCCACAATCCTGGCAGCAAGATAGAAGAACATGATAAAGAACACCCACTGCTTTCCTTTGAAGAGACGCACACCAAGTCACACTTATGTTCCAGTCCTTGATTTTCACTGGTAGAAACTTAGTCTCCTCGATATACCTAACTTCAAGGACAGCTGAGGAATGTGATGGGCGATAGCTTTTAAAGGAGGGTTACTAGATACGGGGAAGCAACTTTCAGAACCTGTTCAGACTGGATATCTGCAAAGTTGTAAACGATTTTTAATAAAAACATTAAAAGAATACTTTTTTGAAATGGACAATTTGGAAATCAAACAAAAGTACCTGATTTGGATTTAATTTAGGCCGTCTAGCTACTGGATGAATCCAGGTAGCTTGCCCTAATTTTGGATGATTACAGAGTGGAAATCCAATGACTTGTAAAGTTAAAAAAAAACAAAACAAAACAACTCAGCTTGTATGTGTGTTAGGCTGAAATAAACATATCATGTGGACAGAATCTGAATATTCAACACTTTCAGTTTTCTTGCATTAAAAAAAATGAAACTATCATTCTGTAAAATTCAATGTTTAAAGGTATGAACAAACTGTTTCCACTAAAATTATTCTAGCTTCATTTACAGCTAGTTACATATACTGTAATGAATATATGCTGACATATGAACAATTTGTTTTACTAACTTATGAACAATTGAGTGTGGAACATCTTGTTTTCATGATAACATCACAAATATGAATCTTAACATTGGACTGAGTAGGGCCAAACTATGTGTAGCACTGTTTTAAGTCATGAATGTACAAAATAAGTTCAACATGACATTTTAGGCTGTTTAAATACTTCAAAACATTTTACAGACTGACACAGGTTCAGTGTTCATAATATTCCTGAAGAAATACTGATGAAATATATTTTTGACACCTTATTTAGAAAAGCACATAAGAAACCTTAAATTTCACAAACTTCTCTTTTGGGGGAAAACACTCTGTACAGAATTGATTATGAAATAGCTTAATGGCAAAAGGCAATTAAAAAAACATTAAGGTTTTATCATATTACATGCAATAAACTACAAAAATTGGATATGATATTCTTGAAGCCCTTTTTACACAAATAATTTTTATAATTTAACTGTAGTGTAAATATAAATATACTTGTAGTTACTATTATCAAATTAAGGTTGAAAGTAAAGTTCCTTAATCAAGTCAAGATTATGCTAATTTATAAATTAATCAGTTCAACACTGGAGCTCATTAGCCAAACCTGTATGTAGAACAAAATAATTATCTCCAATAAATACCTATAAATATAATTTATATATACTTTAAAATATTTTTAAATCTAAATAAAAATCTCTATATGTAGACAATATGGGTTAAATTTCCATATATGCTCTGAAAAATATATGTTAGCATGAATATATTCTTATTTAAGCATGATTTAAATATTCTTAATAGAGGAGACATAAAATCTGTACACAAAAGCTAAGTAGCATGGTTTAGTCCATGGTTATTTTCCTCTTAGGAAAAATTACTTCTGATTTTTTTGCATAGGATTAAGACTGGGTATAATTTTTACATTCTTATAATTTTCTCAGGGGCACTTCTCAAATACAGATCAGAAAACAAATCCCTGCTATTTGAATGTTCCCACCACATTTTCACATATAGCAGGAGCAGAATTCAGTCCTTTTTAGGCCAACGTAATGACTTCAAAAAAAGATTTTGAAAAACAATGAATAAGAAAAATAATCAGGTAAGAATTTAAAGTCAATAAATAAAGCAATATCTAAAAAATTTGCATTTGTCAAAAAGCTTTTAAACATTTAGAATATAATGAGTATGATACATTTAATCTAAAACTTTAAAACTGCTTCATCTTTGTAGCATTGTAAAGAAGATATTACCATTTGAAACAACAGTTATGTCTTTTATACATTTTCATAAACTTCATATTTTCAAGGAACTCATTTATCCGTAATAATGATAATTTTATTTATATTATTGGATACTTAATATATACATGCAACAATATACTTCAACAGTCATCTTATTTTTAAAAAAGTATTTCACTGTATTTTCACATTAAATGGTGAAAGCATAGTCTTAAGAGAAAGAAATTTAAGGAATAAGAAAGTATTGAAAATACACTGTTAGGGCCTCCCCAGTGGCGCAGCGGGTTAAAGCGCTGCGCTGTGGAGCTGTCTGCAGTGGCAATGCGCGTTCGACGCCCGACTGGGGAGATTCCCACATGGCGTGGCAGACCTCTCCTGCCTCGCCCACTGCACCCCTCAGCAGTGTATTTCAGTCGATCTGCCTGTTCTGCTCCCCACTCTGTCTCTGGTGAACCCTCTCACCACCCCACACCTCTGGCCTGCACCCCAGCTTGTATGCATAAAAAAAATAATTAAAAAAAGAAGATTTAAATAAAAAGAAAATACACTGTTAGTTCACTAATTCTCTACAATTGTTTACAAGTGTTTATCTTTAAACTTATCACCTAATGGAATTCCTAGTAAAAACTGACAGGGGATTATTAAGAGAATATAATTAAAATAAATAAAAGGGGCTTCCCTGGTGGCACAACGGGTTAAGTCTCAGCACTCTGAAGCTATCTGCAGCCACTGCAGTATGAGTTTGATTCCCTGCCAGGGAGCTTCCCACATGGCACAGCAGACCTCTTCCGTCTCGCCCACTGTTCCCCTCAGCAGTGTGTTTCAGTCAAGTTGCCTGTTCTGCTCCCTACTCTGTCTCTGGTAAATGCTCTCACCACCCCACATCTCTGGCCTACACCCCAGTTCTCATATGCATAAATAAATAAATCTTTTTTTAAAAAGAAAAATAAATAAAAGGAGTGCTCAAATTTGAACAGTAAGATATTAAAATCCATCAACAAAATAATATCAAAGAATCATGTGTGATTTACCAAACTGACATAATGCAAAGGCAGAGAAAGAGACAATGGTGGGAAAGGTAGCCTCCACTAAATAAAAGTCCTTTCATTTTTGCGCTGGATTCTGTAGTACCTCATTCAGCAAATTTAAAAATGTTATAATGTTAGGAAAAGAAATACATAATACTGTATCTTGTCTCCAACTTTCTTTTTTAATAAGGAAAGAGCAAATGGAAAGAAAGTTGTAAGGTATGGAACCAAAGCTTGAGTATAATGCAATATTAATGTGGAATGTCAGCACATCAGGAAAATTCTACAGCATAGAGTGCTGACAGACTAAGGTCCAGCAAGATAGATCAATTGACAAACAACTATTTGTATGTAAACCTAACACTTTCCCTCTAACTAGAAGCAATGAAAAGATACCCAGGATTGGTACTATATTAGAAAAGTCAGCTTGGGAGGCCAAATATTACTGTCTTTTTCTTGAATGATATGAAATTAATTGCAAATGTTAATTCGCAATAATTAACATGCAATGAAACTGCTTTGTAGCAAGAATAAAGTCTTTCATAGTTATTGGTATATATATATTTTTAAATATAATTTCAGGTTCAATTTGTCTTTAATTTGTGATTACTTATATATTTGCATTGGGTCATACAATTAATTACGTTCTTCAAATTCTATCTTATGAGAAAAATATAGGAATGTGTACCCTTACTTAGATGCTAATGTAATGTATCCCTTCTTAAAAGTAATTTATAATTATACATTTCTATTTCTTACACTGGATAATTAAAACATTACTTAAGCTTCAGAAACAAATCCCACATCCATCAAATTATATTAAAACCTAATATTCTCCAGGATTGTTACTTTTTTAACATATTACATCTATGTTATTAATTATAGATATTTTTGCCTGATTATGGAATGTAGTTTGTTAAAATAACAATTGTGTTACAATTGTCCAAAACAAAACATACCTAAATTTCAACAGGTTGACTACTAGAATTCATATTCTCAAAGTGACATTTGTGAAAATTAATTTGGAGAAAATTCTACCACTAATTCAGAAGAGATCTCATTGAACAGGCTTCAACCCACAGCAACTGCACTTGCAAATGAACATAGAGGAAGTCATAAAAATAATGGCATGAGGAGAACTTTATATGGCCTCAGCAAGCACCATTTATTATCACATTACTGTAACCCTCTCTGGTGAGAGATGAGGAACTGCTCCTCCAATACCTTCTTCTAGAAATTGGCTCTTTTCCCAGCCTTTTTTAATTCTCTTTAGCTTTTGGCTTATACATGGAAGGAGTAAAATGATCTTACCCAGAATTACAATTGAGGGTAAAACAAGAGCAAGAACAAAGTTTGGTGGTGTATAAAACCTGTAGTACTCTTCTTCAAAGGCTCGTTTCCATCCATAAATTAAAACATGGAAAGTACTTATAAGCAGAGCGACGTAGCCAAGTGTGGACTTGTGGCAGGAAGAAAAAGAAACAAAGGATAAGAAATAAATCATTCAAATTCATACATTAACCTATCCAGCTATATCATGTTTAATTTAGATAACACTATTTTATCTTAAATTATGGATCCGCTCTTTGTTCTTTACTGAATTATACATTTCATACATTTTAACATATAAAAGGGTACTTTTTTTTACATATTGGGTCATATTGCAAATAGTTTAATATTCTGATTATTTCATTTCATATCAAGAACTTTTTCCTCAAGGTGTTGGAAAAATGGCTATATTTTATAAAAGTTATCTACATTTCCACCAATGTGTACATTAAAACAATGTATATACATATATTCAAAATGTACATGTATATATATATACATGCATACATGTACACACATTTATAATAAAATTAAACACTGAAAAGCATTCTTATGGGTGTATAAATATACACATATTAATTGAAGTTAATATGAAAAATCTGTAGTGCTAATGTAAATAATGTTTCAAACATGTGGCTTTACTGGCAATATTAAATCAGTTTATTAAAAGTACTTCAGCTAAGCATTTTACAGGTTAGAATCTAAAAGGTCAGCATTGGGCCTCCCTGGTGGCACAAGAGGTTGAGTCTCAGCACTATGAAGCCATCCACAGCCACTGCAGAATGAGTTCAATCCCTGGGCAGGGAGCTTCCCACATGGCACAGTAGATGTCTCCTGGCTCACCTGCTGCTCCCTTCAGCAGTATACTTCAGTGGATCCACCTGTTCTGCTCCCCACTCTGTCTCGGGTGAATCCTCTCTCCACCCCACACCTCTGCCTATACCCCAGTTCTTGTATGCATAAATAAATACATCTTTTGTAAAAAAAAATTATAAATAAAAGGTCAGCATTTCATTTTCCCTAAAATATCATGTTCAATAGCCTACTTTAAGAAATGTCAGAAACTACAAGTGTTGGCAAGGGTGTGGAGAAAAAGGAACCCTTACATACTGTTGATGGCAATGTACACTGGTCCAGTCCCTAAGGAAAACAGTATTAAGGCTTTGCAAAACATTAAAAATAAATTTACCTTATGATCCAGCAATTCCACTCCTAAGTATCTACCTGAAGAATGCAAAGACACTAATTCGAAGGATATATGCACTCCTATGTTCACTGCAGCACTATTAACAAAATCAAGCTATAGAAACAACCTAGGTGCCCAAAGACAACTTACTGGATAAAAATAGGGTATGAACTACACGATGAACTACTATTCAGCCATTAAAAAAAGATGAAATTTTGCCATTTTCAACAACATGAATGGGATTGGAGGGGATTATGCTGAGTGAAATAAAACAGTAGAAGAAAGAGAAATAGCAGATGGCTTCACTTTATGTGGAATGTAGAGAAACAAAACAAAGGGTCAGCCAAACTCCAAACAAACTCTAGAAAACTGACTGTAAAATTGAGGCTACCAGAAAGGAAGGCAAAAGGTGGAGAATAAGGGGGGAAAGAGGCCCAGTGGACTACGGTGTTCGCATGTTCCTCGGTGGTGGGTGTGCTGTGATAACATTCATCTGAAGAGGTATGAACCACACCTCTGAATTATATATAGTGTTATAAACCATTGTTACCTTAATCAAAAAAATAAAATGTTCTAGGTTACATAAAATATTGTATTACATCAATATATGTAATTTCTAACTTCACTGGGAAAGGATCAACTCTCTAGCAGAAAATTGTGTGTTTGCAATTACTCATCTAATTATATAATGATAATTTTCAAGCATCCAGAACCTTTTATTAGAGGGCCTTCTATTTCTTTTGAGGTGTGATTAACTGGCAGTTGGGAAAGTATCCACATCATCTTGAAGGAAAAATGAATTTAGGTAAGGTATACACACATAACTTGAATGAAATTTTTTTTTTGATGGTTTAAAAAGGAAGCTCAAACATGCTTAAAAAAACCTCACAAAATTCAATGTACCACCAAAAAAATGCTCATTCATATATTATGTTATAAACTATTTGGATACAACCCACATAGATTTTGTGATACTGTCGATAGGGTCTAAGTTTGAGTAATACAGTTTTAATATATGCAAATTTATTATATACCTTTTACTAGAGAACTTGAATGTGACTTATTAAAGAACAATGGTGCTTAAAAATCCCTTTATAGATATACATATGTATATAACTGATCCATACACAACAAGATTCATAAGGCTGGATGCTTGTTATAATTCATTACTCTGGTTACCTGGTGTGTGTGTGTGTGTGTGTGTGTGTGTGTGTGTGTGTGTACATATAGGCTGATTTCCCCACTTGAATTCACATTAAGAAGATATCTCTGAACTCAAAATATAAAGGAATATTTCATTCCTCTGGTTAGTTGGTTTTTGGCATTAAATTTTATGTAAACTCATTTATCCCCTACTTTCATTTTATTCTTTTAAAAATAAACTTTGTCCTATAACTCAGCAGACATTGTTATCACAGCCCTTCAGCAGAATCCTGGACTGGTCTTTCCTTAACTAAGCCAGAGTGGTCCTTAAAAAAAATAAATAAATAAACCAGAATGGTCCTAAACTGGCTTCCAGTAATATGTATTCCCCAAACTAGATGAATAAATGCAGCCCCCAAAGGCTTTCCTTTTATAAGGAGCATATTTAAAATTCAACTTAATACTTGAATTCTTTGCTACCCAATTCCTCACCAGACAAAACCCCACATACCTGAATAAAACTGAATTCTCTCCAGTTTAAAGCATTGCTCACTGAAGGGATGGAAGTGACTGCTAGGAGGGAAAGTAAACCAAGGCTCATTATGCCAAAGGAGATATACATTTCAATTCTCCAAACTTCTTCCTCATTCCAAGAGTTTTCAATGTTTGCATGGACCTAATAAGAAGGCAAATGTAAATTTTCTTTATTCAAATGAAATGTAACTGATTCAGCAGAGTTCACTTTTGGTGTAAGAATACATCAAATCTGGACATAATAAAATTGTATTAAGTCAATTTTGTAACTGTTATGGAGAACCTATTATTGGATGATGCTGCAGGTATGGGGGAAAGAAAAGGGAGAGGTAAGCAAAAAGACTAAAATTTTGTCCTTTGCATATATGTGTGAAAATTGCAGTAAACAAATGTCATCCATGAGGGTTACAGGGACTCTCAAGGCCATGAAATACCCTGTGGTTGGTTCCAGGGTAACACAAAAGAAACATTGGCTGTTAGACTTGAGTTTTGAGGTACTTTTGAAAATTGGTTTACCTTGGCTGAATATTTTGAGTACATTCTGGCTTTAGTTCAACTTAGAATCCAGATTAAGAATTTCTAAACTACTTCAGTATCTTCCTCTCTCACATAAAGAATATTCATGTGTAATTGGTTTTCTTCTTTCTATTCCCTAGGAAGCTGGGACTTCCCTGAGGATAAGCCCTAAGTGTAAGAGAGTGGTCCTCAGGAAAGGGGAGTGGGTAGGGCAGGGAACCTGGAATACTCCCCTTTCCTGAGGACCACCGTCTTACATAAGGAACTCAAATATTTATACACTTAAAACTGCTTCATTATTGTATTTTTCCAACTGTTCAATTGCCTATTCCTATACATTATTTTTTCAAGTATCTTGAACTTAGGTTGATAATGTACATATAACAAGTCAAACTCAATTAATTGAATGTGTTACATTTTGTATAGGAAGTATTTTTAGAATTGTCTATTTACATGCAAACAATACGATTTAGAATACAAATCAAAGGTTTGATGTCTTGGGCTAAAGCTTTAATTTAGATAAGTATCCACTTGCAGCAGACCTCTGCTGTCTCTTCTGCAGCTTCTCTTAGCAGTGTATGTCAATGAATTCACCTGTTCTGATCTCTAAATAAATAAATATCCATGGAAAACAGATTTTAACTTAACACCAGTTTAACTTTGTTCAGTTACAGTTAACCAAATACTTGAAATTAAAAAAAAAAAAAGGAAAGCTACCTCTTAGCCATTAGTTTCCTGGAGCAATCATACCAACATCCAAAAAAAGAAGCCAAAAGCTCCTCTGAGGAAAAAAATGTTCCTATCTTGTTTGATGTCTGTACAGAGATACAGAATATAGGGATACCCTCTCCTCCATATCCAGAGGTTATAACCTGGGCCTACCTGCCCTCCTATTTAATTCATTCATTCCACAAGTATGCTTGAATGTGTACTATGTGCCAGGTGCTGTTTTAGGCATTAAGCATATGTCAGTAAACAAGACAAATGCCTCTTAAGCCTCCTCTTATGAACTTACTTTCTACTCAAGAAGGCAGACAACAGTACATATAATAAACAAGGAGATAGCAAGTGTGTTAGAAGGTGGTAAACACTATTGAAAAAATACAAAGTAGATGGGGTAAGTAACAGGGGTTGAGTCAGAAGAAGGTAGCAGAGTTTAAAATAGGATGTTCAAAATAGGCTTTATTGAGATGGTGAAATTGAATCATACCACTTGAAGGAGATACCAAATCACATGAAGGAGATATCAGAGCCACAGGATCCAGTTAAGAGAAGTGGTATTTGTAGAAAAGAGAATAGTTTAAATAAAGAACATCAACCTAGTAAATTTTTCTCAAACTATTTTAGGCTTCACTGTTGAAACAAAAGTAGTAGGTGCTACATTCATACCATGATGCCTTGGTTTCTTACAAAATGCAAAAGCTTTTCACATTTGTTTTGGTGCAGTGTTCTGGCTTTCAGTAAAATGTAATGTCAAATGACATCAACAAAACCTTTCACATTTGCTGAGTGAGAATTACTGAAGAAAATCAGAGTCTACTTCAAGCTCCTTCTATGAAGCTCTCTCAGATCTTCTTGAAGAGCTAAGAGCTAGAAAAGTTTCACTTGAGGAACTAGTCTCTTTCCTGTTCTTTCATAACACACATCTTTAAAGTGTCTCCTAATCTTAAATCCTATTCTGTTTTGTATTTTTATTGTATATGTTTATTGTATATGTTTACCGAGAGTTGTCTTATCATTTCAGGATACATGGATAATTTAAAAATATTAAAACAATCGTTTAATGATGAAAGCAATCATTGCCCTGCAATGCAATTGTAACTTTAAGGGGAAAAAAACCCCAGCCCTTTACTTCTCTCCTCTTATCTTGCAAGGAAGGGATGGGAGCAGCTTTTTCCCTTAAATGATTTTGAATTAGCCATAGGTAGAAACATTGCTTAAAGAACAATTCTTTCCTCCCTAAATATGCTAAAATTTCTACTATATGTAAGATTTTACATTACTTTGAACCTTACATTTTACAAATTATACTAATAAAGTACTTTACTAGTACCAGGTAAAAAACATGTATGTTCCATACCTGTTGGTAAGCCATGTTGAGAAACAGGTATCTCTCTGACCTTCTCATTGGCAAGCAGAGGCTGTATGCAACATGGACTGAAGCAAAGAAAAAACTTAGTAATCCAAGCTGTTTTCTACACTGTAACCAGGTCTCTAACCATGGTGGGAATCTTCTATACTTGGTGCCATAATAAAGCTGATAAGCAGCTGCCAAGAGACCAGCAAGGTATACGAGGGACAGCAAAGTAATGGCAACTATGGGCAAGGTTTTATTCACAATCTCAATAGGAATCTTGTAAAAGTCACTCTGCTGGTTTCTAGCATATGGATGTATCACATCTCTGACAAAAGAATAAAGAAAGAAAAATGTGGCCAGGCTTATGGCTACCACCACTGGCCCTCTCCAGAGAGTAAATAATCGCAGGGGTAAATTTTCAATCTCTCTGGCTGATGACAATGATCCTAAGTCAACAGGAATGAAATTCAACTGTCGGGCAAGTTCAATAACTTGTTGTCGAGCTTGAATATTGTTGCTGCATATATAAACCTGCAAGAAAAAAAAGAATCATCATTACCATTGTTGTTATAAAAATGGCAATGATCACAGGCTCCATTTAATCACTTAACATTTTCTTGTAAGTGATGATCCTCCTCTTGAGAATCATCCCGAAAGGTATTTAACACAGAAATGGGATACTGCATTACCAAGTAGCTGCAAGGATAGAAGAGGGAGGAAGAAAGAAGGAAGGAAAGTTTGGAAAGAAAGAGGGAATGAAGAAAAATGTTCTCTATCATTTCTATTTTTGAGAAAAGCAAGGACTCAACTTGGTGAGCACTACTATTCATCAGCAAACCTTGCCTTTTCTTGAGTTAACTGGTTATGACAGGAAAGTCCAAGTTCTTTTCTCAGCTTCCACGTTATTTTGGAAATAGAAATATGCCATTAAAATATCAATAAGTGAATTTTCAGGTGCTCATACATATCAAATGATAATCACTGAAGAGTGTCAAAATTTAGTTTGAAATATGTGATATTTGTTTAATTGTTTAAATATATAATACCAGATAAATAAATAAAGTTTCTAAATACATACCTGACGGCTGGCATCCTTAGGTCCTAACTGAAGCGCCCAAGCTGAGACTACATTAAATCCTTTGACAATCAAGGAATCCGGGAATAATGAAGCCAAATATTCAGCATTAGATTCTGGGTATTGGTTTATTCTCATATTATTGCTCACGTCAATCAGAATTTTACCCACAAGCAGATGTCTTAGATCCCACAGGGAGGTGTAATGTTCTCGATGTATAGCAACAAATATTATATTTGTTTTTGTTAGAGCATCTTCATGATGAGTGACATCTACTACATGAGGAAAAAATTCAGACGCAAACTTAGGATTTCTGCTTCCTATGACCACATGATAGCCACATCTAATAAGCCGAATGGTCAGGGATTTAGCAAAATCCCCACTTCCAATTACACCTACAGTGACCTTCCTTGCATCTTTGATACCATTGATGCCATTAGGCAAAAAAGTTTCACTAAGGCTCTTAGGGCTTCCCATCATAGAGATCGATTCCATGATACAGTCTGTTCCAAGACCACCAGGAATATCCTAGGGGAGAGAAAATCAAACTGATCAATTACCAACATTATCACCAGACATGAATACACTTTTAGATGTTAAATAATGTCCCTTCTATCTAGAGGTAAAATATTTTGGCAAGCTATATATCCTAAGACATAGCAAGATAAAATTTGTCAGCTAAAAAAGGATCTCTAAATAGAAAAATGAACTGTCACAAAGTTGTTGTGCTAACGTGGGACTTCTCAAATTTTAATGTGCACATGAATCACCTGATAATCTTGTTAAAACACAGATTCTGCTTCAGTAAGTCTGGAGTGGAGTCCAAGGTTATGCATTTCTAATAAGGTGAAGCCAATGCTTCTGGACTGTGGACCCGTCTGAGCTGTAAGACACCGCAACATAAAGATATTGAAGATTTTACTTAGAATATATATTTTTTTTAAATCACAGTTCTAAACAAGTGTGATTACTCAGCTTCTCAGCAGATCAGAGGCAGTGATCAGAAATGCTCCCAGAGGAAGAGAAGACCCATAATGTTTCAGAGACAAAGACAGAAAAACCATACCAAACAAAGAACTCCGTCCTGACTGTATGATGTCATGTGGGGTGGGGCCTATCAACTACCCTGCAGCCTCAGTAGCTAAAGCATGACTTTATTAAACTAGAATAAGATAAATCAGCCAATAAAAAAGGAACACCAGGGCCTCCCCGGTGGCGCAGCGGTTAAGCGCTGCGCTGTGGAGCTGTCGGCAGCGGTGACGCGAGTTCGACGCCCGGCCGGGGAGAATCCCACATGGCACGGCAGACCTCTCCTGCCTTGCCCGCTGCTCCCCTCAGCAGTGTAGTTCTGATCTGCCTGTTCTGCTACCCGCTCTGTCTCTGGTGAACCCTCTTGCCGCCCCACGCCTCTGGCCTGTACCCCAGCTTGTATGTATAAATAAAATAAATCTTAAAAAAAAAAAAAAAAAAAAGGAACACTGACACTTATAATATTTTAAGAAAAAAGAAATTAAAATGTCTAACAAAGGACTAATTAACTACCACAGACTTTCATCATTCACTCTGTATCTTATAAATCACCAATGAGAAAGTAATGTTTATGGCTTTAAATTACACAAACGTATAAAATCTTTCCCCCATTTTTTTTAAAGATTTATTTATACATACAAGCTGGGGCACAGGCCAGAGGTGTGGGGAGGTGAGAGGCTCACCAGAGACAGAGTGGGGAGCAGAACAGGCAAAGCAACAGAAACACACTGCTGAGGGGAGCAGCGGGCAGGGCAGGAGAGGTCTGCCGCGCCATGTGGGAATCTCCCCAGCAGGTGTCAACTCGAGTTGCCTCTGCCGACATCTCCACAGCGACATCTCCACAGCGCACATCTCCACAGAGCACGCTGCGCCACCATGGAGACCCCCTTCCCCCCATTTTATTTGTAGGCTGCACAGAATTTGATGCAGTTATTCTCCCAGGAATAAAATTTGTCAGATTCATTTTCATTTAACTCAATATTAAGACTGACATTTAAAATGTTCATGTTTGTACTAACTTGTTCAATATTGTGAATCAAATTGTCATGAATCACTGTCACTGTTGGTTCTGAATGAAAAATACACTTTCAGGCTATCCCCACTGCATAATTTCTTTTATGCAAAAATCAGATGTGGATCAATTCAGAGGAGATAATGGATTTCACAAGACAAGTAGAATGTTCCAAAGGCAATTTTGGGTTTTAAATGAAGTTTAAAATTACTACAGAAAAATTAAACTTTTTACATCAGAAATGGAACATATTTAAAGATTCCAAATATATCAGTAAACTTCTTTAGAAAGATGTAACATTGCCTGATATTTAAATAGCACTACGTGCCAGTTCTGTTTGTGCTTCATCATTAGCTGACTGAATCCCTATATCCGCCTATGAGATAGCTACTAATATTATTGTACCCATTTCACCGGTGAGGAGACTGAGACATTTGGCAGATAACTGATTTGTCTAAGGTCATAAGAAAGGTGAGGAGCCAGGGTTAGGATCCAAACAGACCACTTAAAGCATGTGTCATTTGCATGCATGTGAGGAATTTAAGAAAAAGCTTTCTTTGGGGGTGTGGAGAGCAAAGTGGGAGAATTATGGTTGTGCTAAGATTAATACATTCTTTCTTCTCTGGCCGTATCAATGGTTCTCACATTACCTAGTGATCTTAAGATCCTGGGAAAAGAAAAAATTCACTATTTTTTTAACCTATTAAATGTTTTATTTCATACATTTTAATATAGAAAGAACTGCTTTCCTTATGCGTAATACATGTACCCAAAAGGCCAAGAAAGTCAGAGGCATAAGGGTAGTACAAAAGGGTGTGTGTATTTCTGAAACACATATATAAGTACATGCATATATGTAAAATTTGATAAACCAATGACAAATCAACAAAAAAAATCCTCTTGGACTTATTGATGGCTATCTTGGGAATCAGGAACAATTAAAAGAATCAGAAGTAATTAAGTCAATGCTGATTTCATTGGCTGGTGGGTGTGGTGTAGTAATATACACCAGAAGAGGTGGGATCCTATATTTCTGATTCACATGCCAGTATTGTAAGCTAGTAACCTTAATACAAAAAAATTCTGTCTGTCTGTCTCTCTGTCTGTCTGTGTACCTATGTATGTATCTATTTATCTACCTATCTGCCTACCTACCCTATATACCTAGATAGGTAGACAGAGATAGAAAATAAAGAAAACTAAGGGTGAACCGATTGACTTATCTACTCCTAATTATAAATGTTATCTGAGGGTGACAAGGGTTACTAGATTCACACACAGAAACCCAAGAGTCATATGTCCTTGTCCCAAGTTAGTATGAGTAGAGATTGCAGCATCTCCCAAAAATACAAGAACTGCAAAATCCTTAAATCTAAGAATCATGATCAAGCCTTTACAAACTAAAAACAAGTAAATTCATTTTACAAAACAAGTTGAAACTCCTCCTGCAAATCAAAATGTGAACAGGTAAAAATATATTAGGACCTAATAATATCACTGACAGGCCCCTCATTATACCATGCAGTTTATACATATTAATGGGTGGCTCTGCTCTAACACGTTAGGACCTTGTTCACATTATATTTCTAATGGCAAGTTCTAACCAAACCCTTTAATAGTACAACTGTGGCTACAAATAGAAGTTGGCCTAATAAATGAGACTCTTCATTATAACTTTAAAGAATGTAAAGGTATTCACGAGAGAAAAAACTGTAAATGGATCTGAGAAATGGATTCTGTATGTAATTCTGAAAGCATGTAATAATAGCATACGCTTCTCTGCTGCTTCATAGTTCACAATATTTTTCTTTATATATTAGCTCATTTAATTCTCATATGTTTATGGAGTACATATTATATCCACCTAAGAATGAGGAAATACAGGCTCAGAGAATTTTAACAGTTGTGTCTGCTGGTGTGTGAACAGTGTAGTCTGTGACACAATTAGGATTCACATAAGAATCTTCCTACTGCTCATTCTAAAGTCACAAACATTATATGAGAAATCTTAAGATTGTTTAGATTTCCAAATGGCATTCGGGACTACATTCTCTAACAGCATAATTAAAATACAGATCTCAATTTAGGTAGTTGTAGGTAAATCAAAGCCATAAGCTTAGAAACCCTAGCTGCAAAAAAGATATTATTAAAACAATTCCAATTTTGGGGTCAAACCGAAAGACCTAAACTTATTACTACTACAAAACGAAACATGGATGGGTGGTATGTAACTCTTAAAAAACCCATTTGTCCTCTGGAGACACCGCAGACACCATGACTGTGTGTGTGTGTGTGTGTGTGAGAGAGAGAGAGAGAGAGAGAAGCAGATTAAGAAGTATGTTTGTATTCCCTGGGACTCATCCAAACACAGATCTAAGAGTGACTTCTCTCCATAAGGTAAGGATAACTATCTGGTGCTGAGATACTGAAGAGACATCTCATCAACCAATTCATAATTTACTAAGCTACCTTTCATATCACTTGGGTTAGAGCCCTAAGCTGAAGTTAACACTTGTGACAGAACTGGTGTTGTAAAAAGTTAATAATGCCAGTATCTGCAGGTTTACTATTTACGAAAAACAAAACAAAACAAAACAAACAAACCACTAAACACCGAAACACCTTACATTTTACTGTTCATTGATGAGGAATGATGTAATTGTAATCTAAAGGCATATCTATTGTGCTGTGACCCAGCACGAATTTATCCAGGCCACTGTGTGCTCTTCATGAGAGATAAAGGACAAGAAAAGCACGATGCTTACACTCAAGGAATTTATAATAGTTAAGAAGAGACATAATGTACTTAGAATAAAAAAGCAGGAAAAAACCCTCACATCAGCATACAAAAGCTAAATTGTATGAAAAGAGCAGAGATACTGTACAATATCAGGGAAAGGAATTCACGCAGTGTTCCCTCACCTTAAGTCATTCTTCCTAAAGGTAGGCAGGTAGGTAAACAGGTGGATGGATAGAGGAATAAGATTGTACTTACAAAGTAATCTCTAAACTACACATGACTTCTTCAAACCAAGCTGAACACAGTGCAATGCACATTTATTCTAAACCTTAAAACTACAAGGATCCCAAATTAAATTTGGCTTTCTGTGATGTTATCTTAAAAGTGTTAGGATAGTGGTTCCCAAATGTGAAGTTAGAACAATTAGAAAGTATATGAATACAATAGGGATTTTTTTTTCCATAAAATTATTCAACTTAAAGAATTATCCTTTGGGGGCCTCCCAAGTGGCTCGGGGGTTAGTCTCAGAGCTATCAAGGCCTGAGTTTGATCCCCGGCCAGGGAGATAACCCACGTGGCACAGCAGATCTCTCATGTCTTGCCCACCTTTTTCTCCCCCTCAGCAGTGTATAGATCTGCCTGTCCTACTTCCCACTCTGTATCTGGTGAATCCTCTCACACACCTCACTCCTCCCACCACAAACCTCTGGACTACATCCCAATTTCTTGTATGCATAAATAAAAATAAATCTTTTTTTTAAAAAAATGGTCCTTTTGTTACAGGGCAACCCTGATACACAATGGGGTGCCTGACTGTGGGTTCTCACCCATGCGCTTAAAAAGGACTTCTAATAAGAACAATTGCAGGCACTCACAAACAGGTTAATAAAAGGGTTTATTTACAAAAAGGAAGGGAAATAAAAAATGAATAACTCGGGGGCAAAAGAGAAAGTGAGGGAGAGAGATAAATCTCCAAATACGTCCTACCAGATCCGAAGAGCTGGAAACCCCAATGGCACGCTGTAGCCCTGCGAGAAGCAAGAGAGCCCCAATGTCCAAAAACCCTCGTTATATAGCCAACATGTCTGCTTAACTCCACCCCTCAGTTCCCGGTAATCCTCTCTTCTGGATGATGATGAAATTAAGGGATTAGTGGCCCCTAGTGTCTTGGATCTCTTTGGTCTGAGGTGGGGTCCATAAACCTTCCTGTGGAGTTTGTTGCAGACGTCCTTTTTCCCCACAACACTTTATTCTGGGTATGTTTTTCCTACTTTTGAGGCTCAAAATGTCCTTTTCTATAAAAGGATACGGATAATAACAGTTTAGTTGGCAATCCTATATAGACCCCCTCACTTCTTTTTATTATACTGGCCTGTAAAATCTACAAGTCTGGGGACCAGTGATAGAGCAGCCATTAGGAGGCTCTTTATAAGAAAGTGTTTCTTACAGGTGTTGGGGTGTTGAAGAGAAAACCTTTCTGAAAGGGGAGAAAAGCACCCTGGAGCAAGCTCTCTGAGCTTGGAGCTATTTGCTTATTACTCAGATGAATACAATCTGGAGATTAAATATCAAATATCCCAGACTAATTTTCTATAACTAAAAGGTGGTTTTTGCTATCATGACTTTTTGGGGCCACACAAAACAATCTCTAAATTCTCTTAGTATTTAAATACACACATAAAATCCAACTTTAGATCTTTTATGATAAAGAATTTCTTTGAGGGAAGAGGTGAGGGTTTTTTGTTTTGTTTTTGCTTTTTAGTATTTTACTTTTTTGAAGAAGTGTTTAAAAGGTCTTTATAAAACCCCAGAAGCAAAGCTGCAATTCTGCTTGAAAAATAAGAATGTGATTTCCTAAAGCAGGGGCGGCCTTGAGCAGGCAGCATCAGCATCACCAGGGAACTGGTTAGAATTGTAAATTCTCAGGTCCTACCCCAGATGTCCTAAATCAGAAATCTGGCGGTGGAGCCCAGCAGAGGGCGTTTTTACAAGGCCTCAGGCGATTCAGATGCAGGTTAAACTTTGAGACTAACTGTTCTTTGTATGTAACACAGCTAAACACTGTTTGCTATTTCAACATTAAAATCTACTTAAGTCAGATTAGTAAATTCTTTCCCTCAGCTGAAACTCTTGGGTAATAGGTATGCATCCTATTTGAAAATTATTTTCCAAAAAATATGAAACACTAATTTTGTTAAAATGATGCAGATTTATTCTTTCAAATTCTGTTCAGAAACTATCACAATTGCAAATGATTTTTAATATTTCATACTCAGATCTGAAATATAATAGAATTATAGCTAAAGCTTGATTAAATCCAAGTTTTCCAGATTCTCCAAATAATCAACATTTTTAAAGAGAATAACAAGTTCCTCAAATCACAAAGTAAGTTTTCAAATTAACAAGTAATTTCCAACATATTTCTTAGACTAGTCTAGATATTCAATTTAAAAAATTTATTTCCCTAGGATTTCAATTAGTAAAATTTTAGGCTCCTCTTTAATAAATTAAAGCAACAATGATGGAGGAGATATAAGGCAAAGTAAGATTAGAACTAGACCCACACAAGAAAGTGGGGGTAGAAGAAATCAACATAACCATTAGCACAATCCCTAGGTGCCAGCTCCTAAGTTACAAAGCATAGGTAGGAGCTAGGCGGCAGTCTAGGGGCAAAGATATGGAGATTGAGCCCATTGTAGAATCTCCGTTCTCTTTTCCAATTCTAGTTAGCCAGTAAACAGACAGCCATCCTCACAGATGAGCCCCTCCCAACTGAAAGAGGGCTATCTCAGTGCCATCCTTGCAAGAATTCGGGGCAGCCATTTTCTCTGCCCACCTGTGCCTATGCAGGTGCTTTCCTTTACCAACTGTCACCTGCAGGGCAGCGGCCTGCCTGTCTGCCCATGACCTGCACCATGCAGACCTCTCTTAGCAAACCTGCCCCCTCAGAGGGGCAGCTCTTCCTGTCCACTTGTGTCTGTACAAGTGCCCTTTACTTCCTTGTCCTAATAAACCTGTTCTTTAAGTAAAACTGAGTCTCTGTCTCGTGGAGAAACTTGTCACGTGCCGCCTAAGGGAGCTCTGGTGAAACCTTTCCCAGAGTGAACCCAAGGACCCTGCTCCGCTCTCAAATCCATCAACTCTAAAATGACATCAACAACACCCCTTCCATAACTCCCTGTCCATTTTGCCTTTTATGTGTAGGGCAGAGAAGACTCCTACCCACACTGCTCCACCTAGCTCACAAGTGCAGCCTATCTCAAGCAGCCCCACTGGCCTGTGCACACCTGGGTTTTTGTAACACTGCAAGTCAAGTGGACCAGGGATTTGTGTAAAATGTTTGAGGGAATAGCAGGTCATAGCATGGCTATGTTAACCTTGTTGCAGATGGTACTTCACTGTTTTGGTTTTTTTTAAGATTTATTTTATTTATTTATGCATATAAGAACTGGATGTAGGCCAGAGGGGCAGGTGTTGGGGTTGGGGTGGTGGTGTTAAGAGGATTAACTAGAGACAGTGGGGAGCAGAACAGGCAGATCTACAGAAATACACTGCTAAGGGGAGTAAGGGGGTAGACAGGAGAGGTCTGCTGTGCCTTGTGGGTTAGCTCCCTGGCTGGGGACTGAACTCATGCCCCACAATGGCTGGGGATAGCTTGGACAGTGCTGAGACTTTAACCCCTGCACTACTGGGAGGCCCTTGCAGATTGTACTTTGACATAAGGATGCCTATATTTATTGGCTGGCAAATATAAGTTTATCTCTGTTGTAGTAACTCACTTGTAAATAAGTAATCTGTGAAAGACCATCTCCAGAATTTCAATGCCATACCAGGTAACAGGTTACAAATGACATCAGTGTCCTCACTGGATGCCATGAATTCTAGGGATCACTGGTGGCTGACATCAATTTAGAAATTAGCTCACAACCAAGGAATATAAGATATCATTCACACTTATCCAGCCATTCACCAATCTGGTATCTTATTGAGCCCTGTCCACCAGTCATTCAGCTAAGGGCTGACACTCTGATGACACAAAACAGGCACTGGTTTCCCAGCCAGCTAATCAATATGAATAAATTAAGAGTGTAACACAAAAAAGCAACTTAAACAAGAAAAGCTTTATGGAGTTATAATTTATTTATCATAAAATTTACCCACTTTAAGTGGACAAATTAAAGATTTTCAGTAAATTTACAGCTATGCAACCACCACAGCAATCCAATTTTAGAACATGTTCATTAGCAGTAACTGTTATAACTCAAATTTTAACAAAACTAGCCAAGAGTAAATATGTCTTTAAAAAATCCTACCTACCTCCAAATGGTCTATGGCTCAGGATTACTGGAACTTTGGTAGAGGGTGTAGTTTGATAAAATTTGCAGAGATGAGAATCTATACACCTAAAACACAAATGTGTTGTAAATCGACATTACCTCAATAAATATAATTTAAAAAACCCTATCTCCCTCAGTGGTCTAAAAGCCCCACCAATTTTCAAGCACAGGGCAGAGTGTGACCTGACTTTTGCAGACTGCTTGCTGCTATGCGAGTAAATTGGATACCACTTGGGTCAGGGAGAGGCAAAACTGCAGTTTCTCTGTAATTGCAGACTCTTCCTACAAGGGTCTAGAACAACCTTCTAAAGCAGTGTTCTTTTCCCTAGCAAAGCACTGGAGTGACCCGAGCTTTAAAACTTAGTGATACCCAGTCACCCTCACCCTTCCACCTACGTTTTTATTTAATTGGTCTGGGTTGAGCCTGGGCATAAGTATTTTCTTAGAGAACACTGCAATATACAGCCAAGATCAAAAACAGCTTAACTAAAAGATTGAGGATTCCACCTAATATTTATTTTGGTATTTGGAGGCAGCAGATGTGATATTTGTTCCTCAAATATGTTCATTTTCACATCATGGTCTATAATAATAAATAATAATAACACTAGAAAGAGAGTAACAATTACCCTTGAATGCCGGAAGCTTAAATATATGCAGCTAGTTCTTCCCTTTCCCACTGAGGAGGGAGCAGCCTCAGAAGATCCACTCACTCTTTTGCAATTTTCTCTCTTCATTTTCGGGAAAGGGCAGTGTCATTCCTCAAGATGTGTCACCCCACCACACAGCACACTTTGCTCCTGCTCTTTCACAACATTCAAAATTCAGAATATCCCTATGGCAGAATCTCTTCTGTTTTACAAGGGCTCCTCTCCTCAGTTCTCCAGGCATCCCAGGTCCTGCTGACCTGAGCAGGAGAGCTTCCAACAGAACTGACTTGCTCAAGAACAGCGCCAGGCAAACTCTATGTGCACATGATAACAAGAGCATCTTGTTAAAATGTACATTCTGATTCTCTGCATCTGGAAGGAGACTGGAGATTCTGAATTTCTGCCTACTTGGGGGTTGGGGTAGGGAAATGCCCACAGCCCTAGTTCATGGGCCAAACTTTGACTAGCAAGGTCCTAGGTGTCTTTCTAGCTTTTCACTTGATGTTAATCAAATGTAATACAGACTAAATAATAAGACTAAGGCGTTTATAGAAAGTGTTGTTAATGTGGTGTTGAGAAAGAATTGGCCTAAGTTTCTGAAATCACCTTGTTTCCTGAGTCTCAGGTTCCTTTGCCAAACGGAAAATAAAGATTGTACCTCACTCCTGATGACCTTCCCAACACAAAAATTATTCCCCCCCAATCTTAAAGTATGTAATAATGGTACCATCACTGCTTTATATTGGACAATGTGACACTTCACACTCTAAAAGTGTGATTTAAGTGGCATTTGGGCTCTTTGAAATTTCAAAGTCACAGTTTTCATGAGGGGGAATTTGACTTGATATAGGCATTTAAAACTTGAAGTATACTTTTGAGATAAGACAGTTTGATTATATTCAGATTTTCAGTGTAGAAGGATTTCCTCAACATTCCTCTGGTTGAATAGCAGCTGCTGGTTTTTAGAACATGTTTATTAGCAGTAACTGTTATAACTCAATTTTTAACAAAATTAGCCAAGAGGAAACACGTCTTTAAAAAATCCTACCTACCTCCAAATGGACTATGGCTCAGGATTGCTGGAGCTTTGGTAGAGGGTGTAGTGTGATAAAATTTGCAGAGATGTGAACCTATACACCTAAAACACTCACATGTTATAAATTGACATTACCTCAATAAACATAATTTAAAATATCTTATCTCCCTCAGTGGTCTAAAAGCCCCACCAATTTTCAAGCACAGAGCAGAGTGTGACCTGAGTTTTGCAGACTGTGCATGCTGCTTTTTTTAGTTAAAAAAAACCAACTTAATTTGTTTTGTATATAAACATACAAGGCACTAATTACTATATGATAATAAATCTGATAGGGCTCTTCTCAGAGAACTTGATGACATTCAAAACTTGCTGATTTGGATATGTTATCAAGAAAATGTCAGTTTCCAGGACTCTGAGGTGGGGTTGGTGTAATTTTGAACTTGCAAGGTCATATGCAAACCTTCTTCATTTCCGCAAACACCCCGGTCCCATGAAGCTCAGGGCACCTTGTAACACACTCTCCCCATATTCACTGCTGTCCTCGACTAGTTTCTATTCTATTACTAGAGATTTTGGTCCCAAGTATACACACTTCTTTCTACCCCGATAGAAAGGATTGTCATACTTCTGTGATACTTTATCACTAGATCTCATGACCTCTTGCTTCCTTTACTTCACCTCAGTCACTCACTTCCTGATCTCACTAAACACTATCTCCCAGTTTTCAAATAACCTTAGTCAAGTATTTACACGGATAAGTCTAGACAGCAGAAGAAATCTGATTCATTGAACCTACAAATTTCTCACTTTCCATTTACTTCTCTTTATTTCTCTTTATCCATCAGAGATATCACAGCGAATATCCTTTAAAAAGATCTTCAACTCTTGTTAGGCCCTGAATATTTGTGTTCACTAACTCCCCAAATCCATACCTTAAAATCTTAACCCCCAATGTATAGGTATTAAGAGATGTAGTGTTTGGAAGGTGATTAGGTCATAAGGGCAAAGCTCTCATGAGTGAGATAAGTGCCCTTATAAAATAACCTCAGAGAACTCACTCCCATCATGCCATGGTGAGGACACACAGAGAAGACCGTTTTCTATGAACAGAAGTAGGTCCCAATCAGGTACCGAATCTTCTAGTGTCTTGATCATAGACTTTCTAGCCTCCAGAACAGTGAGAAATAGATGTCATTTAACCCACCCAGTCTATGGTGTTGTTACAGCGGCATGAACAGACTAAGACAAATCTTCTTCAGTCCTGCGAGAACATGGCTACCCAATTTCACTGATCTGTATCCAAGTTAGTGAAGTTTGCTGAAGAAAAATCAGACAACCAAGCTCATTAGTTTTACCTTAAATTTGTGGCCACCAATTTCACCTATCAAGGTAGCCAGTCTGTCTACTTTTGTCCTGGAGACCAACCTTTTTCTCTTCTTGTGGGGTGTGGTTATGATCTCCTCAGGATCATCTTAAATTTAACAGATTCAAAACTGAACTTTTTTTTACCCAGACCTGTTCTCGTCTCAGTAAACGGTACCATTATCCTCCAGTTGCTCAAAGTCAGGAATCTGGGAGTCATTCTCCAGTCTTGCTTTCCCTTACCTTTGATATAAAATCCAACATCAACTCTTACTCTTCAAAATATTTCTTAAATTCTTCTACATTGACATCATCCTAATTCAGGTCTGCATCATCTTTCATCTGAACTCTGCACTCATTTCCAACAGGTCTCCCTCCTTTCTCTTTTGTTCCTTCCCAAACTATTCTCCACATGGCACCAAACATGAATCCAATGATGTCTCTTTCCTCTTTAAAACCAATAGCTTCCCCTAGCACTGAGAACTGCAGCCACTTTCCCAACTCTGACTTAAAAGGTCCTGCATGAGCTAGCTAGCCCCTTCTTACAGCTCCAAGCTCATCCTGCTTGCTGGTTACTGCTTCTCAGGGTCCAGCCACAGTATCCCTTTCTAGGAAGTAGAAAAGACCTCTCACTTCCCTATCTTGGGAACTTTGTACATGCTATTATTAGCATGTACATTAGCACATTAGTATTATTATTCTTTAGTATTATGTTTCTTCTTTTGTTTTATTTTACTGTCAGCCTTTAAGTTTCCTTTGAAATTGCTTTTTTCACTCATTACTATTTCCTCTACCTCACAATAAGCCAAGTGAGGGCAGAACTATATTTGTATTGTGCGTTACAGCCTCCACAATGCTGGCACATAGTAAATACATAAGAAGGCAGGAAATAATTTTTGTTATTGAATGCATCAAAAAAATGTCAGAACCAGAAAGAGATGTAATGAATCTCTAGGTAAGTTCCCCCCTCCTTTTTTTTTTTTTTTTTTTTTTTGGCTGATCAAGATCTATGGGTGCAAAGGGGATAAGGAATAAGTTATTATCGTGGTTATGTCAATATCATGGTTACTGGCTGATGTCCTGACTTCCTGAAGCTGCAGTCCTAGTCATTCAAACCCTTAGCATACCTCTTTCAAACTTTTTGAACTCATTTATGATTCTTCTTTGCAAATTTGTTTGCCTTCATCTGTGCTGCATTTTCAGTATTAAAATATAATTAAGGTCATTGATTACAAGTAGAATTTCCACATCACCACTACAATAAAAAGTGACTTTGATGAAAAATTCCTTTCTGTACAATTAGCTCAATTTATAATTAGTCTCATTCTCACCTCTAAAAAATGACTAGCTAAGAAAAAGGGACTGCAGTCATCTCAATTATGTTTCTAAATACTCTGCAAAATGTCTAGGATGAATATTTTTCTTTTGTAATAGCTCTTAAGCTTTGAGACAACAGGGAGAGAAGCAGAGTGAAGAAAATGGCCTTAGCAAAAGAAAACCAAACAAAACAGAGAAACAAACCAAAGAAACAATAAAAGTGGAGAAAGTGTGTGGGAAGGTAGTTGGAGAGAAGTGAAAAGGTTTTAAGCAGTGAAGCTGCTAATAGGACCAGGATCTGGTCAGTCAAAAGGGTGGGGATAGGAACAGGAGTCCGATTCTATTTCTCCCAATTTCACCTATAACGATGAGTGATAATTAACCATGGCCTGGAATAAGTTTTTCCACCTAAAAAACGATCTGCCTGAGGAGCAAAAACTGACACCAATCCTTCTCTAAGGGGTGAGGAAGATAATAAATGGAACTCTCTCGACAAAAATTCTCCTTATCTCTGCTCTATTTTAAGAGCAAGATTTTTAGGGCATAATTTTCAACAAGTTTTGGCTGAGGCTGAACACAGGGCTCAAAGATAATTTAGGACACTCAAAGAAGAGGCAAATGACTTCCTTAGCACATAATGGCCTAAACACACCACGGTCACAGAACTGGGTAATAAACAAAATGACCACTAGAAATACTTACCTGCTCGCAAAGCAGCGCTACAAGATCCAGCAAAAGGCGCCGCAGGAACCCAAAGTGCTAGGTGTCTTTCAAGGAGATTACGGTAACCCGTCCGTCCTTCTCCTTTAGGGCACATCCTACCTGGGACGAAGTCTCTCCTGGCCTCCTTTTTCCTGGGCCCATCTCGGGACTTTTGCCTAAGCTCGGGGCAGTCCAAGAAGAGTAGCGGGCGGAATCGGTGGTACTGACACCCTCTACACGCCCCACCTCTAGGTGCCAGGAGATCAAGAGCTCCGCGAGCTCAGCGGGGACGTCCGCAGAGGGCGCGGGCGCCGGGGAGGATGGATGCCGCGCGGGGCGCGGGCTGCATCTTGACCCGCAACTCCCGCGCCGCTACCTGGTCTCGGCTCCTCCCGACCCACTCACCTCCGCGCCCTCCGCGCCGGGCAGGGGCGAGCCTGGGTGCTCTGCGGGCGCCGCGCCGACTCCCCAGGGGCCCGCCGGGGCTCCAAGGCCTAGGGACTGCGCCTCCGACCGGCGGCTGCACGGTGGCTGCCGCGGCGGTCACGCTCCGGCTGCTTCCCGGCCTCCCAGCGCCGGTCGCGTAGGGCCGGGAGGAGGAGGAGGGAGGGAGCGCGGGGGCCGGCCTCGCCGTGACGCGCCGCCGCGGGCAGAGCGCCGGGAGGGCGCCGAGCATGGAGGGACTAGGGGAGAGCGGTGCAGCGCCCGGGTGCTGGGAGGAGGGCAGCAGAAGGCGAGGAGACAGCCGGGAGGATGGGGGGGGGGGGGGGGGGGGGGGGGGGGGGGGGGGGGGCCCCGGGGGGGGGGGGGGGGGGGGGGGGGGGGGGGGGGGGGGGGGGGGGGGGGGGGGGGGGGGGGGGTTGAGGAGGCTCGAGGGCCGTGAGCCCTGCAGCCAGGAGCACCGGCTACCTGGCCCTATAGTTTTGAGCGCTGCCCCAACAACTGGGGGCAACTGAGTGTCCGCCCCGCTTCCGCGCGACCCCTCCCACCCCCTGCAGAGCTCCCCCAGGATTCCTGTTGAAACAGCTCGGAAAAATCCACCCCGCTTTTCTGCTCCACTGCTTTGGTGTAGTGTCGCTTTTGCACTCCAGACTTTGCTTTTTATCACACCGCCCCCTCCCCTTTCCTCTTTCCCACTCTCAGTTCTGAGTCTCCAAGAAACTGCGCTTTTTCTTCTGTATTCATTCTTTCTCTCACTTCTACCCACCCAAATAATCTTTTGGCTGGATGTGTGTCCTTGGGTAAAATGTTCGGAAATGCCTTTTGATAATCTCCCCACCCCCTCCATTGGAGGACCCCTGCAGCCCACGGTTTTTCGGATTGTGGCCTTTGACCTTCACACTAGCTGGTGCTGAGGGAGCTTTGTTTTGAGAGAAAGAGGGTTAGGCCCTGAGCTAGGCAGACCTGTGTTCTTGGGGAAACCACTGAACTCCCGGGGCCACAGGGCCTTGAGTACTAAGGGGCTTTCTGAGCTGGAAGGGGACCTTTGGCTCTAAGATTCTGTAAATGTTCTCCCAGATTACCAAGTAGTCAGGTATCCTTCACTTTTGTGTAGAAGAAACAAGAAATCTTTATTCTATATATAAAAATCAATTTACCGAAAATTCTCAAATCTGGGGAAAATTTTTTCATGTGTTAATAAATTTCTCTTTCAGCAAATGAAGTTTAAAAGTTACCTCATTAATTATTAATTTATTTTTAACTAAAAAAAATTATCTGGTGGTTTATTAACCAGGGGAAAAAATCGAGAAGGGGGGTCTTAGATCGATCATTGGACACTGCCCTTTCCCCTCTGTAGTCCAGGCATGGATTAACCTTTGCAAAATGCTGCTTTGGAAGTATATCATTTGTTTGACTTGACATGTACCCCAACCCCCCACCAAATACTAAGGTTTAGACTTTAGGCATAGGCTAAGCTTTCAGTGATATGTCATGATATGGGGGACATTGACCAGTGATGAAAGAAAATCCATTATGATTGCTGGGGGGAAAGAAGGACATCTGCAACAAACTCCACAGGAAGGTTTATGGACCCCACCTCAAGCCAGAGAGATACAAGACACCTAGGGCTACGAATCCCAGAATTCCATCATCATCCAGAAGAGAGGATTACCGGAAACTGAGGGGTGGGGTTAAGAACTCATGTTGGCTATGTAAGAGGGCTTTTGACCTTGGGGGTCTCTTGCTTCTCGCCAGCCAGGCTACAGCTTGCCATTGGGGTTTCCAGCTCTTTGGATCTGGTAGGACGTTTTGGAGATTTATCTCTCTCCCTCACTTTCTTTTTTGTCCCCCAGTTATTCATTTTTTTATTTCCCTTCCTTTTGTAAATAAACCCTTTCATTAACCTTTTTGTGAGTGCCTGCAATTGTTCTTATTATAAGTCCTTTTTAAGCGCACGGGTGAGAACCCACAGTCAGGCACCCCATTGTATATCGGGGTTGCCCTGTAACATGGTAACCGGAAAAAAAATTTTTTATATCAGTTTTTATTATTTCATGGTCTACTACTGCTCTCTGATGATGAGATTAACAATTTTCCAGCACTTCATATGGGGGACAAATGGAGGAAATCCATCAATATTAGCAGCTAATATAAAGTAGATAGCTTAAAAAAAAGCATTATATACTGTTCACAAAAGGTTACTAAAAGAAAGAATTTCCTGTTAAAAATTATTATTAAAACATGTAGATAAGCCGTATATTTTTAAAAACAAAATATTTTTTAAAACTATCCAACATGAGTCTGGCTATCCCCCCAGAAAAGAAATGTGTGAAATCACTTATTCTGAAAGAGAATCAGTGAGTCAATAATGTGCAATTTCCGGAAGTATTATCTGTTTTTCTTACTTGAACTACTAAAAAGAAGCAAGTGTCCTTGATGGAAAATCATGTGTCACCAAATGTGTTTTAAAAAACCGTTGGTGTTGATGCAGCAACAAGTGATTCCTTTCAACTCATTCCATGATAATTGTAATTTTTACCATTGTTGTTCAGCTGGAGTTCAGAGTATGAAAACATTTCGCAAGATTTTCCAGGTCATGACGTGCTCTCTGAGAAATCTCTTCAGTTCCCTGAAGTAGTAATTGATTCCACTGAAGCACAGCAATAATTTATTAAATGGATCTCTAGTGGCCTTGAGGTGTTAACACATTTTTTTCTTTGAAATTATTATACAATTGAATAACTTTAGCGTGGTAGTTCCCAAAGTGTGTAGCTTAAAGTTCAAGTCCCTCCAATGCTCCCTCAAATAATCCATTCACTATAGAAATACTTACTGAGCTCCTGCTATATTCCTTGCAATGTGTAGAAACAATGATGAAAAACATAGATTTACCTGATAGAACTTATAGTTTGATGGAGAAGATAAATTAGTAAACGAATGCAAATAAGATTTACACAAATTTGTTTGCATAAGTAAAATAAGTGTAAATCATGATGCAAATAAAAAACACTGAGATAGATAATAATATTTTCACTTTAGAGATTCACAGTGCTTATTAATGAAGTAAAGTCTCCCAACATTTCTACAGTTAAAGCATTTACTAAATCTGTTCCCAACAATTTCCCAAGTTTTGTTAAGCACTGAAACTTCATTTGTGAACAATACTTATTAATATAATAAAATAATTTTTGTGAAACACTGATTTTTTTGAAACCAAAGAACATTACCTTACTTTGTCAGTGTATATCCATACATTTTAATAGATTTGAATATATATCTGTAATCTGACATAGATTTTGTTTGAAGATAAAATGATATAAAATTATACATTCATATATTTTAATAGATTTATAAGAATGAATATATTTTATGGTTGGTGTGAAGACAAAATGACACAGAAACATTTACAAATCTATTACAGTCTATGAATGTACAGCTGTACAAATAGGTATTTATAGTTAACTATAGTTTTATAGTTGTTTCATGAACATATTGCCATATAGCAAAATGTCTAAATGCATATAATTCTTTATCTCTATGGAATCTGTACTATTCTGGTCAACATTGAGATTGTTACTGACTTTAAAAAGGCCCTAATCTGTAGTATCTTGGTGTGCTGAAGATGAATATAACCCTGAAAATTTTTTATTAGCTCTTGTTTTGAAGATATTTCATATAATATATTTTATATGTTTCACTGTGTAAATTTATCCAGTAGGACTGCAACAACATCTTAAATCAGCCTAGAATGATGTAATATTGCATTGCATTGCATAATACCATCATGCACACATCATCCAGAGTTGATTGCATCATTTTCTGATGCAATGCAATACTACTGCCAGGCGGCTGCTGAGGTAAGCTGACATCAGCTGTGCACTATAGAAAGCCCTGTCGGAAAGGTTGAGCATTGAAAATATGTCAGACTTTGTGCGAGAAAGTTTAAACTACTGTTTCATAGAACAGTTATTATTTTATCCATTTAGGCACAATACAGAACAGTAATGCCTTGAAAGTGCGTTAATAGCGTGGACAATTTCTGCTCTATTTGTGGGGAAGTGGCATCTGCCAACCAGAAGAAAAGTATCACTTCTCAAGTGAAGAAGGCTTACCATCTTTACTTTAGATGCAAGGTTGGTGACCAAGACAAGCCTTGGGCCCCACATTATACTGTGCTACATGTACAACACAACTCTCACAGTGGTTAAATGGCAAAAGACCATCAATGCCGTTTGCAGTCCCCATGGTGTGGAGAAAGCCAAGCAACCACATAAAGACAGTTACTTCTCCTTGGTTCCTCCTCTTTACAGCGGAATAACGAAGCAAAAGAAGTCGAGAATGGTCTACCCAAACATTCTGTCTGCATTGAGACCAGTTCCACATGGTGAGGGACTTCCTATTGCAGAACCTCCAGCAGAGTATTCTCTTGATTCATCTGATGAGGACAAAGGTGAACTGACCTGTTCTCCTGTTCCATCAGCATGCGGTGATCCATATTTTCACTGTGGTGCATCATCAACTCCACATACACTAACACAGAAAGAACTAAATGACCTGGTGTGTGATTTGGACTTATCCAAGAACAAGGCAGAATTGCTAGGATCAAGATCCAACAATGGAATCTTCTAGAAGAAGATGTCACAATTACTTTCTATCGAAAGCGCCACCAGCTGTTGGAGCCTTTCTTCAGAAAGGAAAGTCTTGGTATTCTGGTCCTATATTGAGGGCCTCAGGAATGCCTTAGAAATCACTCATTACCCACAAGAATGGAGACTATTTCTAGACTCTTTGAAACTGAGACTGAAGACTGTGCTTCTGACAATGGAAACCGTCTTCCATCCATTCCAGTAGCACATGCTGTCCCCATGAAAGAGACATTCGATAACTTCAAGCAGCTACTGAATTCCATTGAGTATAACAAGTACAGCTGGCATGTCTGTGGTGATTTGAAGCTAGCTGCCCTTTCAGTGGGACTGCACCAGGGATGTACAAAATACATGTGTTTCTTCTGTGAGTGGGATAGCCGAGCAAGTGAATTGCACTACTTGCAGAAGGAATGGACTCGCAGACAAAATATAGCATTTGGAGAGAAGAATATCCAGCACCCAGCTCTAGTTAAGGCTCACTAAATCCTGCTGCCACTCCTTCACACCAAATGAGGTTTGATGAAGAATTTTGTGAAAGCCAGGGACTGGACCTCGCCAGCTTTCCGATACCTGCATGAACTATTTCCTCGACTCAGAGAAGCAAAGATTAAAGAGGGAGTTTTTGTGGGTCCTCAGTTTCGAGAGCTCTTCAAAGATGACCGGTTCAACAACTGGCTGCAGGGTGATACGAAACAAGCATGGAAT
>PVIJ01002540.1:26484-102718 GCA_004024925.1 Scalopus aquaticus | reverse complement strand
CGCCTAGTGTCTACAAACACTCTTGGGAATGTTAGGGCAGAAAACTACAAGGAACTAGAAGAAGACAGGCTGATGCAGTATCAGAAACCTGGCTGCAATATGTCTCTAAAGATCCACTTCCTTCATTCCCATCTGGATCTCTTCCCTGAAAGCTGGTATGATTAGTGATGAACATGGCGAACGTTTTCATCAAGATATCGCATCAATGGAACAAAGATACCAGGGAAAATGGTCCACTACAATGCTACCTGACTACTGCTGGACACTTCCCAGAGATGCTCCTGAATAGCTGTACAAGAGAAAAGTGAAGAAATCTAAGAAGTAGTCTATGACTTGATTTTTTTACAGGTATTAACCATATACCTATTAATATAGGCATGCATTTTGTGATGTAAACAGCTATTTATTGCACATTAGAAAAAAACTAGAGCCAAAATTAGAATTTGACTGTCATATTCGTGTTGAACACATACAAATTGATAGGAATTGACTAATTTTATTTCAGTAACATGACTTTTGTAATTTGTTGACTGGTGATTGGCATATAATAGTTGTCTTAATCCTAAGCTTTAGGAAAATGCATTTTTTTTTCTTTTACTGTTGTAAGTAACATTGCTTTATTTAACCCCTTTGAAAGAATTACTCTTTAGGGTACTAAGGGAAGGGAATGTTTCTTATAACAGTTCTGTATTTAACATTTAAAGTGTGTATTTTTTTTAAATGATAATTTAAAAAAATTCAGCATAATTAATCTTGATTCTGGATCTCATGAAAACAACCTGTATCTGAACTCTAAGTTGCAATTTCAGAGCTTATTTTTCTGTGTTTATCATTAAAATGATGCCTAGCAATTTTACTCTATTAAGCTTAATGAGAAAAATATCTTTTATAGCTCAACAATAAAAAGTAAAATAACCCAGTTATAAAATGGTAAAATTATCTGAATACTTATTTCTTCAAAGAAAATATGTAAGTGGCCGCTAAGAATGTGGAAAGAGAACAGCATAATTAGTCCTTAGAAAAATGTACCAAAGAATCATATGAGATATCCCTTGGCATCCACTAAGATGGTTACTACCAAAAAGTCGGTATTACAATATCAGTTGTTGGTAACTGGAAAAATTAGAACCCTCATACTTCACAGTGAAAATATAAAATGGTATGACTACTTCGGAAAATAGTTTGACTATTTTACTCCTAGCTATATACCCAAGATAATTGAAAACAAACATTTACAGAAAAACTTGTACTCAAATGTTCACAGCACATTATACATAACAACTCAAAAGTGGAAACAACTCAAAGGTCTATCAACTGATGTATGCATAAATGGCATGTAGTATATCCGTACCACAGAATGTTATTCAGATAATGTTATTATAAAAAGGAATGGAGTATGATACATACTACAACCTGGATGAAACATGAAAAATTGTGCTAGATGAAAGATGCAAGACACAAAAGCTTATATAGCAGGTTGTCAAATAAGGTACTTTTGTTTAACACTGTCACCCTATAATGTTGATTAATAAAAGAAAATTCCTGAAAGTTGTTGAATGTTGAATGAAACGACATTATATGAGGTACTGCTTTTGGAGTATGTTAAAGTTGCAGTTATCAAGAACCTACTGATGATGTTTAAGTGAGAACTACCTGTATACTTTATGATCTATTGTATAAGATATACAGAGAAAGCACATCCATATGGAGTGAAAATAAATTAGTAGTTGTTAATCTACTGAGGTAGCAAATTGGGATTACTCTTTTATGGGTAAGAAATTCCTTTTCGATATAAAACCATTCTGGAATTAGTGGTGATGGTTATATAGCTTGTGAATATATTAAAATCATTGAATCACACACTTTAAGAGTGAATTTTATAGTATGTGAATTATATCTCAATAATAAAGTAAGTAGTAAACGGGGATTATCTCAAAAGTAAAATTTAATGAGTGAGCAGATACAGACTTAATTTGTAACAAGACAGACTCCTCAAGTAAAGACCAAACAGGTCAATTTGTGCTATACCAATGTATATTTAACCACTGACCAAAGAAAAAACATCAAAAGAAGTGAGTCACTGTCCAGCTCATTTTAATTTAGGTATACTAAATCCAGATGATTTATACAGTTACACTGAGTGCCATACTCCCATGACAAGCAACAATTTAATTTCTGTCAAGTAATAATCATTCTTCACATTCACTTTGAACTTTTCTGTGAAACCCAGCACTTCCACTTACAAGTTGTGTGACATTGAACAAGTTACTTAGTTTTTCTCAGTCTTGATTTCCTCATCTGCTGAATGGGTGTGATCATAGTGTCTGCCTGATAGGGTTGTTGTGAGTATGAAATGAGTTGGTATATGTAAGTACCTAGTACTTATTAAGTAATATATATGTTAAATATCATTTAACAACAGCATAGATTTATTTTGACCTTAAAGCTATGCACATCTTCAAATCCTATGAAAACTGGGGTAAACTCTATATTTGAACACCTTCATACAATTTTTAATAAAAATATTTAGGTCAATGATGTGGCCATTGAAGACATTTTTTTCTTTAAAAGGAGTTCCTCCTTGCTCAAATTTGGGAAGTGCTGATCTAGAACAAACTTGGCCATTTTTTATCTTCATAATCTACTTCATACTCCTCACTACCTCACAGCTGTCATTTTTAAGTCTTAAAAATTAATAAGGATTGGGCCTCCCTGGTGGCACAGTGGTTAAGCGTTGTGCTGTGAAGCTGTCGACAGCGGCAACATGAGTTTGAGGCCCGGCCCGGGAGATGCCCACATGGTGCAGCAGACCTCTCCTGCCTCGCCCACTGCTCCCCTCAGCAGTATATTTCCGTCTATCTGCCTGTTCTGCTCCCCATTCTGTCTCTGGTGAACCCTCTCGCTGCCCCACACCTCTGGCCTATACCCCAGCTTGTATGCATAAATAAATAAATCTTTTTTAAAAATTAATAAAGATCAACCATATTCAACTCCAGTTGCCTTGTTAGCAATTTAGAGTTTTACTTGAAATAAATGAAAAGCAGCATGTTAAAGTATAAATTTGTGAGCCCAAAATTAAAATGTCTTCAATGTATTATGTGGACTTTTTAGCAACCTACTTAACTACTCTGGGTTTTAGTAATAGTGTCTTTAAAATGAAAGTAGATCTTCAACTCCTCTCAACTTCAAGGTCTAAAGCTCTAAGCCATTTTCAATATACCTACTATTACACTATGCATGACTGGTTGACATGGAGCCTAGTAATAGACAGAGAAATGTTGCCTTTTAAGGGCTGAACTTTCATGTGATATCATCCAATTGGAACTATGGGGCATTTGCTTTTCCCATTTATCACTCTCTGTTAATCAATTTGAAAACACAATTAAACTGGTCAAAAGTAGAGGATATAGGGATTATGTAAACATTGAAAAGCTAACTAGAAAATTCACATTGGTTACACAGATTAAAGAATCATTCCTGGTGATATCCCCCCCCACCACCACCTCTTTAAACCTATCATACTTGTTTGATGTCATTTTGGGTATCATTTTTGTCAGCCTCTATATAAATGTTATAGAAAGCTGGACTCCAAATATGGTCTCCCAATGAATTATACTTAGTATTCTTGCCTGTGTAGTCTCCTCTACTCTCTCAATCACATTAAATCCAGGCTGGCCCCATATGACAAGCAGCATGCAGTAATAGCAATGGTTTGTGACTTCTAAGGATAGATCACAAGAAGCCTTTTAGCTTCTGCCTTGGCCTTTTGGAATGCTTGCTCTGGTGGAAGCAAGTAACCAAAGGAAATTTACCTTGAGGGCCTCCCTGGTGATGCAGGGGTTAAAGTTTCAGTGCTATCAAACTATCACCAGCCACTTTGGCCTGATTTCAATACCCAGGGGGAGCTAACCCACATGGTGCAGCTGGCCTCGCCTGTCTCAAATGCTGCTCCCCTACACAGTGTATTTCAGTAGATGTGCCTGTTTGGCTCCCCACTCTGTCTCTAGTGGATCTTCTCACCAATCCTCTCCCCACACCTCTGACCTAGATACCAGCTCTTGTATGCATAAATACATAAAATAAATCATTAAACAAAAAAAAAGAAAGAAATTTACCTTGAAAAGCACCATGCTATGAAGAAGCCCAACCTAGCCTCATAGAAAGGACAGAGACCAGCTTACTCAGTTGAGGGGTAAGTCACTTGAGTGAAGAAGCTGTTAGGATGTTCAACACAAGACTTCAGATGACTTCAGCCCCAGCTCCCATCTGATGGCAAAAGCATGAACAACTCCAGGGAGGTCAGTCTGAGGTCAGTTAACTTGCACAGCTGTGAAAGGTAATGAATTGTCAGTTTGGGGGACAATTTGTAATAGATAATCAAAACAGTGACCCAAAAATGCTAATTTTTTTCTATTGAGCAGTATTCTCAACAGAATAGAATAAAACTATTCTCTCACTTGATGAACTATTTTTAAAAAGCACAGTCAAAAATATTTTTTGCTGTAGACTAATGCTTTATTTTTTTCAGCATTTAAAAGAATCACAAAGGCATTATTTCATGGTTTCATACCATTTCATCATGTTTTAGATGCCTACTTTAAGATGAAGTTTCTGGGAATAATTGAGTCAGTCATTGCTAACATTACAAATCTACTTTGATCTCAAACAAATCTGTGAGATAAGATATTAATGCCTTGCAAAAGAAGCCAGCTTTAAGAAACAAACCCATCTGCTATTTCTATACACATAAATGTTTGACCTTCATGACTTTAAAGAGATCCTAGAGGATTAGAAGTGATGAGATATTAAACAGGAGTCCATTTTAATCTCTATCTTATTATTTTAAATTATATTTTTATCAAGTTCATCTATTTTAAAAATACATTTGAGTAAAATTGAAATGTCCTTTAAAATATTGGAATTTTATGACTCAAAAACCAAGTTTCTCTGGAAAAAGATTGTCACTTATTTTTATATAAGTCTTTTAAAAAAAAGATTTATTTTATTTGTTTAGGCATACAAGAACTGGAGTGCAGGCCAGAGGTGCGGGGAGGGGATGGTGAGAGGATTCACCAGAGACAGAGTGGGGAACAGAACAGGTGGATCTACTGAAACACACTGCTGAGGGGAACAGGGGTAAGCCCTGTTATATAAGTCTTTTAAGAATTGATCATTATCTATAAAGAACAAACTGCATGTATTTATCTATCTATCTATCTATCTATCTATTAACTCTCTATTTATTTGTTTTTGCACTTGAGGTGAGGTGGGATTGAAAGATCTTAACATCTTGCTGACTCCATCCTTGGCTAAATCAAAAAGACAGAAGAGAGTCACACAGGCATGATGTTAGAAGAGACTTGAGAGCCCATGAGATTCAATCTGCCACCTAATGAAGAACTCTTATATAACTTGTATGACACCTAATCATCTGGTCTCTGCTTGACATGCCAGAGATGGAGCACTCAAGACCCCACGGAGCCCCAAAGTGTCCTTTATTGGAGCTAATTTAGCAATAATAAAACAGCAGCAATGCCACCACCATCGTTTCTTAGAGTGTTTACAGTATGCTGGGCAGTGTGTGAAGCAACAAAGTGCTTTATAATACTTAATTTCATGTAATACATCAAAATAAATTCTATCACATGATAAAATTGCTAAACACAAGAATGAATATTTTTTCCTATTTCTAGTGGGGAAAAGATTTTTAAGTTTGAATAAAAGAAAGCTATCCAAAGATAAAGATTTATAATTCTGATTAAATGAAATACAAAATTTTATGTACTTTTAAAAAATGTAAATGTGAAAAAAATGCAAAAATGTAAAAAACCATTTTTTTAAAAGGTTTGCTTAAACTACAAAAATTATTAACATCTTAAATATTTAAAACAAGTCCCACAGATTTGGAAAAGGAGCATGTGTTTAGGCTCCAATAAATAGGCAAAATAATTGAGTAAACATTTTGATGAGTAATAAAAATTTTTTAACAGAGACACTGGAAGAAATTCCTTACAGAATTTCCATGATCTCTGTACTTCTTTCTATAATTAATTTTGAGTACTCGAGGTGCAGTCAGGTCCCAGTAGGGAGAAAATCCAGGGGAAAGATCCTGAGGCCACAAAGGAGTAATGCTCAGAGCACAGGCCATTTTCAGTGGAGCAGGCTGAGTGAGACCAGTAGTGGTGGGTGAGGACAGAAATCTCGTGTAAAAGGTATAATGAAATCTTAAGGTTGTGCTTTTGCGCAATGGAAACCGTCTTCCATCCATTCCAGTAGCACATGCTGTCCACATGAAAGAGACATTCGATAACTTCAAGCAGCTACTTAATTCCATTGAGTATAACAAGTACAGCTGGCATGTCTGTGGTGATTTGAAGCTAGCTGCCCTTTTATTTTATTTTATTTTATTTTAAAGATTTATTTATTTATGTATACAAGCTGGGGTACAGACCAGAGGCGTGGGGCGGTGAAAGGGTTCACCAGAGACAGAGTGGAGAACAGCACAGGCAGATGGACAGAAATACACTGCTGAGGGGAGCAGCGGGCGAGGCAGGAGAGGTCTTCCACGACATGTGGGATTCTCCCTGGCTGGGCCTCAAACTCGCGTCGCCGCCACCGCCAGCTCCACAGCGCAGAGCTTAACCACTGCGCCACCAGGGAGTCCCTACCTGCCCTTTTAATGAGACTGCACCAGGGATATACAAAATACATGTGTTTCTTCTGTGAGTGGGATAGCTGAGCAAGTAAATTGCACTACTTGCAGAAGGAATGGACTCGCAGACAAAATGTAGCAGTCGGAGAGAAGAAAATCCAGCACCCAGCTCTGGTCAAGGCTAACTAAATCCTGCTACCACCCCTTCACATCAAATGAGGTTTGATGAAGAATTTTGTGAAAGCCAGGGACTGGACCTCGCCAGCTTTCCGATACCTGCATGAACTATTTCCTCGACTCAGAGAAGCAAAGATTAAAGAGGGAGTTTTTGTGGGTCCTCAGTTTCGAGAGCTCTTCAAAGATGACCGGTTCAACAACTGGCTGCAGGGTGATACGAAACAAGCATGGAATTCTTTCTGCCTAGTGTCTACAAACTTTCTTGGGAATGTTAGGGCAGAAAGCTACAAGGAACTAGAAGAAGACATGCTGATGCAGTATCAGAAATCTGGCTGCAATATGTCTCTAAAGATCCACTTCCTTCATTCCCATCTAATCCAGATTCTTCCCTGAAAACTGTGGTATGATTAGTGATGAACATGGCGAACGTTTTCATCAAGATATCACATCAATGGAACAAAGATACCAGGGAAAATGGTCCACTACGATGCTGGCTGACTACTGCTGGACACTCCCCAGCGATGCTCCTGAACAGCTGTACAAGAGAAAAGCGAAGAAATCTAAGAAGTAGTCTATGACTTGATTTTTTACAGGTATTAACCGTAGGCCTATTACTATTGGCATGCATTTCATGATGTAAACATCCATTTATTGCAGATTACAAAAAAAACTAGAGCCAAAATTAGAATTTGACTGTCATATTCGTGTTGAGCACATACAAATTGATAGGAAATGACTAATTTTATTTCAGTAACATGACTTTTGTAAAAATTTGTTGACCAGTGTAATTAACATCCAAAAATAGAGTACAAATTAATAAGAAACAATCCAAAAGAAAAATGGTCAAAGACATGTGTGTAGTGATCACCCTGGCAATGCCATTTCTGTTCTGTACCTCAAATACTCTTGTCTCGGATCCTATTTATATTCATTTTTTAAAAAAAAGTTTTATTTATTCATTTATTCAAGAACTGGGGTATAGGCCAGAGATATGGGGTGGTGAGAGGATTCACCAGAGACAGAATGAGATGCAGAAGAGGCTGCTTAACTGAAATACACTGCTGAGGGGAACAGGGAGCCAGGCAGAAGAGGTCTGCTGTGCCATGTGGGAAGCTCCCTGGCTGGGGATGGAACTCATGCTGCAGTGGCTGTGGAGAGCTGCATAGTGCTGAGACTTAACCTACTGAGCCACCAGGGAGGCCCTCAGTTACGGTTTGATCCAAAGTCCACCCCTAAAACTGAGTTAGTGGTCATCTCTATTCAGAGCACATGGAGACTACATTGGGCATGGTTAATACAAGAATGAAGAATTAGCAAAAGAGGTAGAGTCTAAGAGGGAACAAGTAGCAAATGTCCAGAGCTACAAAGTGTAAAACAGATGCCATAAATATTTCAATTGCCATTTTTTTATGCCCAACTTTTAAAATCCTAATTTTTTTCCTGTTTCACTTTTGCTAGCCACATTTTCTTAGCAGTAATGAAACTTATTAGGAGGCATTATTATTTTATTTTGTACCCATCACATTTCAACTTATATTTCAGCTTTTTGCTAGAATGATATTTCCATTCCATGATAAACATGCCTTTAAAAATGAAGCATTTTGAGTAAAAAGACTTCTCTGTGTATTCTAGATGTCTCCACAGGTATACTTAGGGTGATGTTGACTTTTGTTTATTTATTTTTTATTTTTTTTAAAGATCTATTTATTTATGCATACAAGCTGGGGTGTAGGCCAGAGGTATGGGGTGGTGAGAGGATTCACCAGAGACAGAGTGGGGAGCAGAACAGGCAGATCTACTGAAGTACACTGCTGAGGGGAGAAGCAGGTGAGGCAGGAGAGGTCGGCTGCACCATGTGGGAATCTCTCTGGCCTGGGATAGAACTGGTGCTGCATTGGCTCTGGATAGCTTCATAGTGCTTTGCTTAACCTGTTGAACCACCAGGGAGGCCCAGACTTTAATATAATTTTAAGCTTCATTAATTTTGACACTGTATTGTGTATTTCAGTAGATCTGCCTGTTCTGCTCCCTACTCCTTCTCTGGTAAATCCTCTCACCCCTGCTCCCCACCTCAGACCTCTGGCCTACTCCCAGTTTTTATATGCATAAATAAATAAATAAATCTTTAAAAAAATTATGACACTGTATTATTATTTTTTCATATTTAGCCGAGGTTGAAGCCTACAACTTTCTGAAGCTAATTATTGTTACCATTTTATTTAGAATAATTATAGAATTGTTTATATAATTGAAAATTTCTCCTTTAAGTTCAAAACTTTTAAAAAAAATTGTTCTTGATTGTAATCTCTCAAGATCTTCTCAACCAGATTAAATGCTATGTAATTTTGTTTTCTTCATGACTCAGGGTCATTAAGAATGTAAATTACTTTGTTGTAATTAGAATAATTTTAGGTGCAAGTAGCTGTTTGCATCTGTACTTTGCATTTGTACTCAGTGAGTGTAAATTTTTAATGTTTTTTTCCTTTGCTTTCAACATAAGCTTCACTTTCAGATGTTATCAATATGACAGCACCTAGAAGCAAAACTTGGTTGTTGCATCCACAGATGCTACAAACTAGTTGAAAGTTTGATATAAACATGCCAAAAGTACTTGTAATAAGTTTTGAAGGAAGGTCTTACTAATAATAAAGTATTGGATTTAAATGCAAATATTTTGGTAACTCTTGTACAATACAATAACTTAAAAAAATTTAGTTGTGCTTTTTCTTCTTACTATTTCTGTTTCTAGCTATATTTTACATAGTAAAATTTCTAATTTTTTTTAAAGATTTATTTATTCATGCATCAATGCTGGGGTACAGGCCAGAGGCATGGGGTCGCGAGAGGGTTCACCAGAGACAGAGTGGGGAGCAGAACAGGCAGATCTACTGAAGTACACTGCTGAGGGGAGAAGCAGGTGAGGCAGGAGAGGTCTGCCACGCCATGTGGGAATCTCCCTGGCTGGGCGTCAAACTCGCTTTGCCGCTGCTCCACAGCGCAGCGCTTAACCGCTGTGCCACCGGGGAGGCCCAAAATTTCTAATATTTTTTTATAAAAAATGAATGTGTACTGTTTCTAATCAGGAAAAATCACTCATTGTGAATAAATGTTAAATTCTTTAGGTAATATAATATCACATTTTTTTATAAGGTTCAATATTTTCCTTCCAACTCATAATATTGACATTGAACTTTATTCTTTTCCAAACTATTTGTAATTTCTATTAAAAAAACAATTCTGTTTTAATTGTCTGTCTTTTCACCAAAAATCATTCTAAGTGATTTAGCTATTTCACATTTTAATATCAAAACATTGTATTGCAGGGGCCTCCCTGGTGGTGCAAAGTGTTAAGTGCAGCATTATGAAGCTATCCAAAGCCACTGCAGCAGAAGTTTGATACCTGGCCAGGGAGCTTCCCACATGGCGCAGCAGACCTCTCCTGCCTCGCCTGCTGCTCTCCTCAGCAGTGTATTTCCATCGATATGCCTGTTCTGCTCCCCACTCTGTCTCTGGTGAATCCTCTCACCACTCCACACCTCCGGCCTACACCCCAGATTGTATATAAATAAATGGTTTAAAAAAAAACAAAACAAAACATTGTGTTGCAGCTGGTGTAAAATTTTCAAAAACTTCATTGTCTATATAATAAAATAAACTATGAAAACTCTTCTCTGGCGTATTTCCAAATCACCTAACTTTAATAAGCTAACTTATTTACTATGTCCTTGTGCAAGCCCTCTTCTTTATATCTTAGGGGTTAGAATATATCTTATGCAGTGTTATCTCCTACTAAACGATCTACCTTTACTAAATGATCCACAGGTTCGACCCCCTTCCTTATGAAACCTTTCTTGTATTCCCCCAGCCCATATAAAACTCTTCTCTAATTTTTATGGCACTTATTATCCTGTTACTCAGAAATTGTACATTATTTTTGTAACATCACTGCTTCTAGAGTAGACCATGAATGACTTTGTTGCTCTGTAACACCTAGCACAGTGTTTTAGTAGATCCTTGGTAAGGATGTAATGATGGTGGAATTATTTCATTTAGAGTACACACCAACAGTCTACTTGGAAGAGTTTCTGTCCTTTCGTGATGAAGCTGTGTTGTTTGCCTTTTGGTAAGGCATCTTTGCAGCCGGAATGCTATGACTGCATGTTTTTACCAGGAGGAGAGTAGAGAATGCAAGCCAAAACTCAAGTATTTCTGGCCCCAAATATAAACAGCCAAATCTTTCCAGAAATGTTTTTTTCTTATGAGGCAGTTTCCACTGACTGTGCTTTGGTCGAAACAGGCTCCGTTACAAGTGATATAGCAATATGCGGGAAACTAATCATTGTAGATAACTAGCTTGAAGTAATAGCATTTAGCTAATGGTTAAAATTATTCGGATTGTTTTGGAAAGTGACTATATTTTATAGAGATGAAGTAGAAAGTCCAATATCATTTTAGAGTTGGAGTACCTTTCTAATTACTGAACAACCCTCCTGGTTTGGAATTTAGGGGAAGTCAGTGTGTTGAAGGATTTAAAAAAAAAAAGTGTCATTATATAGTAACTAAAGAGTCAGTGGACACTTGGCATTATCCCTTAACGTGTACATTGATCAGAAAGTCAAGTTCTTAAACTGGGTTAAAGACATTTGCATCTGTATTGTGTGCTCAGGATACTATTAATTGCAAGCTAAGTCTTCCATGGGATGAAACAAAATAAAAACCCAACAGAAACATATTTCTTGCCTTTAAAAAGTTTGCAATCCAGATAGACAGGCAATATGTGCTATTCATTGAAATATAAATTCATTACAAAATAAAGCAGCACATTATTACTTGTCAAAGAATGATACAATAAAAATATTATAAAGAGAAGGGTAGAGGGTTGTTTTGGGCTGGAATGACTATAGAAAGCTATACAGAAGTAAACTCTGAGTTATATTGGAAGAATGGGTCAACTTTAAAGAAAGGAAGAGTGAAAAAGACATTCTTGGGAAATAAAGAATATAAACAGTGTGAACAAGCCATGTAGTCAAAGCCATTTTGGGAGGAAAGTGGCTAAATTGGTATTTTAGAGAGGTGAAAATCTGTAGATTAGGTGAGAGAAAGAGTTTGGGATCAGAATGTGAAGAGTGTCATTACCAGGGAAAGGATTTGTAAGCAGTGGAGAGCAGTTTGGAGAAGATTTGGTAAAAGAAAAGTCCTGGTCCAAATTGAATTTTAGGAATATTAACTTGTCAGCCATGTGCCATTTGAAAAGGAAGGTGAAAAAATGGGGTAATTAGGATATTTAGAAGATCAATAAAGTAGTTGAAGTCTGAGATAGAGCAGAAGACAGAGGTAATTTTTTAAAAAGATTTATTTATGCATACAAGAACTGGGGTATAGGCCAGAGGTGTGGAGGATGGTGAGAGGATTCACCAGAGACAAAGTGGGGAGCAGAACAGGCAGACCTACTGAAGTACACTGCTGAGGGGAGCAACAGACAAGACAGGAGAGGTCTACTGTGCTATGTGGGTTAGCTCCCTGACCAGGAATGAACTCATGCCACAGTGGCTGGCTATAGCTTGATAGTGCTGAGACTTTAACCTCTGTACCACCAGGGAGGCCCTGCAATAGTACAATTTACCAATTTTATTTATTATTTAGATTTAACCCATTGCACCACCAGGGAGTCACAGGAGAGAGGTATTATTTCTGTTCAGCATCCCATCTTTTCTGTTTCGGGGGGTTCAGCTGGAGATGACACCATTTCTCCTCACAAGCTGCAGGGATGCACATTACCTTGATCTTCTTGACTAAATGATTCCATTCTCCTGGGGATATTTATTGGTTTATGGATAGACACATGTTTAAACTGAGCCGACTAATGTTATCTCTATAGCTTTTCCTTCTAGACCTATCAGGAAATATACCCTTTTCTTCAGGGATTCTGACTTGGTCAGTGGCCACCTTTCCTGTATATTGTGTGGTAGCCAACTTCCATGATAGTCCTAAGTGTTCCCTCCTGATGTTCGTACCTTTGTGTAATTTCCTTCAATATTGAATGCGGATTGGCCTCTGTGAGAACGAGTGTATAGCAGAAATGATTGTATGCTCTAAGTGAAACTGGGCTGGGACAGATGCTATAGATTCCAAAATGAAATCAACAAGAGTTGGCAATTGATTGGAGTTCTATATGTAAGGGAAAATAATGTGTTTAAGTTTAACAAAATGGTTATACCAGTGACAGATAGAGCAATCTCTGGAAGGGAATGTTGTTTTTATTGTTGCAGGAGATAAGGAATTTAGTTTCAGGTTGAGACCTTGGAGAATTACAAAAGGAGCAATGACTAGTTTTTATAAAAATGAAGCAGAATGAGTTCTCTCTGTGTGATTTCTTCTTGAGGATGTTGGATACTACTTTTTGTAATAATGGACATTACTTCTTGTAATAATAAAGAATGGATCATTCCATTTCTATTAGTTGTTAGCTTACCCCACCCCCACTTCTCAAAAGAAGGCATATAAAAATTGAATAATAAAACTAAATGGCGGGACCTCCCTGTTGGTGCAAGGGGTTAAAGTCTCAGCACTATGAAGCTATCAGCAGCCACTGCAGCAGGAGTTGGATGCCCAGCCAGGGAGCTGACCCACTAAGGCACAGCAGACCTCTCCTGTCTGGCCCACTTCTCCCCTCAGCAATGTTTTCCAATAGATCCACCTGTTCTGCTCCCCACTTTGTCTCTGGTGAATCCTCTCACCCCTCCTCCCCGCCACACCTCTGGCCTACACCCCAGCTCTTAAGTGCATAAATAAATAAATCTTTAAACAAATAAATAAATAAATCTAAATGGAGTCAACAGCCTCATTCTCTCCTTCTATGGTACTCTTAACAGTTTTCTCCTTATTTCTTGTTGCCACACGGGTAAATTCTAATCTCTGTTGGGGTGTACCTAGTTTAGTAGACAGACTGGAACCAGGATCAGACCATTGTGGTCACACCCATCTCTCAGCTTTGCAAATTACTTTAATTCCACTCTTACTTAATTCTATGTTGCATAAAACTAACCCTCTCACAAAATATTAAGAAAAAACAAAGAAAAACAAAAGGTTCCATTAGAAGTCATTCTATGCCCTGTAAATATCTTTCCTATATGACCTAATGCACTTTAAACCCTTTTTCCTTAATTGTTTTTCTTTTTAACATTATTCCTTGGTTCTGAAAAAAAAAAATTCTCCTTTTCTTTAACATAATCCTGAAGCAAGCAAAATACATTGCTTGGAGAAAAACAGTAGAAATGTAGAATGAGGAAATTAGACAATTCCTAAGATTTCTTTTAGTTCATATACTTAAATAGCAAATCGTATTTTGTATTCAGCATCACTGAACGCCTTGCTTAATAGATGAAATATTAATATTTTAAGGTATAATTATACAGGCTATGTATTTTTGTTTTTTTTTTATCAGATTGTAAAATTCTGTGAATACTTAAGAGATATTTAAGGACTTAAAAAAGAAGCTAGAAGTTTCTCTACTAAGTATTTTATTCATAAGAAGCCAAATCTTGATATTCAATAGGGTTTGTGCAACACAGTAAACAAGGAAGTGGCACAATGCAAAGAAAACAGGTCCATTGCCTCATTCTCCTGCCTTCCTTCGTTCCCTACCTTGGATTCACCAATTACGTTTTTTCTTTCAAGTGGGAAAAAAATCTCTTCTGCATGCATGATTTGGTAGAAGCTTTCCCTAACAATTTGCTACTAATTCCCCCTTCATCCAATGGAATATTTTAATGAAAAATAGAGCCTTTTAAAGAAAATATTTGTTTTGAAATGTGACAAGATTAGCAAATGCAATGATAATTTTACTGTCTTTCTATAAGCACCTAACAGCATTTTTCATCATTGGAAATATTCTTAACATATTAAGTTTTATTTATGCCACCTCAGAATGTCAGAAGATCAAGCTGATACAATATTCACTTATCAATTATTTGATGAAAATAGGGGAATTCCCAGTCAGCCATTTCTTTATTGTACCAAAAACTTATTCATTCAGTATTGTTTTAAAAATTTGAAATTCAGTATGGAATAGCCTATTAATATGTAAGGTTTTAATAAATATTGCACTTTCCTAAATCTATACACAGGCACTTGCTTGTATATAGGCACCTGCCTAAAGGAGCTTCTTGTCTTTTTAATTGTTTGCATTAATAATTGCAAACCAAATGAGTCAATGGTGTCATGATTTTCCTTCTTTTCTCTGTCTCTTATTCCAGCCTCCCTCCTCTTGTTGACAGTTCAACTTACCATAAGCCAGTATGCACAGAAGATATTATCTTTCAGGATAAAGGCAGGATGCCAAACATTTTGGCACTATTCTGGATTTTCTTAAGACAATGTGCATTCTTCTTCATTTATCCCTTTAGAAATAAGAATAAATCTCATCAGCTTTTATACAAAATTTAGCTCGGATTTCAGTGAGCAAAGTGCCCCCCTTTTTTTTTAATTTACCTCAGGGAGAAGATTCCAGAGCATTCATTGAACAAGGTTGCTTTAAAAATATTTTGCTCCTTCTTTTAGTATAAATTGTGCAGTATACAGTACAGTTTTATAATAAAATTCCATTTTCCGTGTTGCAAATCTGGTTGCCCTAGTTTAAAATTATATGTTGAATTATGAAAATCAAGCATTTGGTTGCCAAGAAGAAAGAAAATTCTATCTTGAAATTGTTTAGCTATACAGGCTTGTTATATTTCTCACTCATATTTTCCTCTGAAGAAGTTGTCTGGAAAGCCATTCCTGTTCTACTAGCGATATCACATTAGTGTAACGCAATCTGAAATAATTTTGATTTCACTGACTTCTTATGAATTAGTCAGTTTCCATCCTGTTCTCTACCTGTGTATAGACTTAGGAAAGTGCCGTGTTTATTAAAACCTTACACATTAATAGGCTGTTCCATATTGAATTTCAAATTTTTAAAACAATACTGAATAAGTTTCACAATATATTTGCTTTTTGGTGCAATAAAGAACAAATTTTTTCAAAGGAAGAAATGATCACTGTCTTTTTAATTTATTTATGTATACAAGAACTGAGGTGTAGGGGCTTCCCTGGTGGCTCAGGGGTTAGTCTCAGGGCTATTAAGTTATTGCCAGCCACTGCAGCATGAGTTTGATCCCCGGCCAGGGAGCTGTCCCACATGGCCCAGCAGACCTCTCCTGTCTCACCCACCACTCCCCTCAGCAGTGTATTTCAGCAGATCTAACTGTTCTGCTGCCCACTCTGTGTCTGTTGGATTCTCTCACCCCCTTGCACCTTTGGCCTATACCCTAGTTCTTGTATGCATAAATAAAAATAAATCTTAAAAAAAAATGCAAGGTAACATTAAAAAAAAAAATAAAGAAGTGAGGTATAGGGCAGAGGTGTGGGGGGTGAGAAGATTCACCAGAGACAGAGTGGGGAGCAGACCAGGCAGATTGACTGAAATACACTGCTGAAGGGAGCAGCGGGCGAGGCAGAAGAGGTCTGCTCCACCCTGTGGGTTAGCTCCCTGGCTGGGGATCAAACTCATGGCGCAGTGGCTGGTGATAGCTTGATAGTGCTGAGACTTTAACCCCTGCGCCACCAGGGAGGTCCGTGGAAATGATGTCTCTTCAGTTCATGGAATTTTAATGATCTTCAGTTGCTTTTGAAGAAGAAATTTTGCTAGAGCTGTTATTTACATTTTATCCACAAGCCAGGGAATCTGAAAACCAAAATGGGTCAGGAAGTTAGAGTGATGACTAATGGTGGCATCAGACCATTTGTGGCCTTCTGTCTCCAGAGAAGGAAGAACTTTGCCACAAATTATTAGTAGTCACTGAACAACACCTGGACATTGATTTTCAAGTGGTTGTTTCCCTAGCACAATCACGCACTTCACTCCTTAGGTAAACAAACCCAGATTTACTGCCTCTACCTGGTGAACTGATGATGGAGCCAGGATCCAGGTTTTCTGCAAATGCCTAGGAGATTTGCTCTTTTTTGAGTCTCTCAGTTCTTCTCCAATCCTTCCAAGGGCACAAATACACATTCTTCATTACAAAGAAGACTGAACACAAGAGAGTAGAAGATTCAGTGCTAAGCTTGACATGGTGGCTACAAAGTCAGAAGCCCTGAGTCTCACGCCTACAAGTGTGTGACATGACCTCAGTGTCACCTGTAAAGTGGGACTTCACAGGGGGTTTGTAATTCGAAATCATGGTACTTATTAGAATTAACAGAAATTATATTGGATTATGGATTTGTAGATATTAAATGCATACATTAGAGTGCATAAAAAATTCTACTTCTTATGAGAGATGGATGTTAGACTGATTTTCTATGAAAGATTAGGTGAAGGTGGGCCTCCCTGGTAGCGCAAGGGGTTTAGTCTCAGTCTATGAAACTTTGGGTAGTCACTGCAGCCACTGCATCCATTGCAACACTGGGAGATTCCCACATGGTGCAACAGACCTCTCCTGTCTTGCCCACTGCTCCCCTCAGCAATGTATTTCAGTCAATCTGCCTGTTCTGCTCCCCACTCTGTCTCTGGTGAATCTCTCTCATCCCCTCACACTTTTGTATGCATAAATGCAGCTTTTGTATGCATAAATAAATAAATCTTAAAAAAAAAGATTGGGTGAAGGTATATTGACAATTTGATAGCAATTCATTTATAGCATGGACTAATATTGTAATTGCTTGATCCTGTTAGAATGTAAGACTTTATGAGGAATGTGATAATTTTAGTATTCTGAGCTCATTATTAAAGCTATGCCTTCTAGCAATACCATCTATTGCCCAGCTTTTTTCTAGGAATATGTATTCTAGGAATATGTATAACTGCCCACTCTCTTCTCAACCTTTTGGACTCTAGATACTTTTTCCTAAAGTAAATACAGCAGGTTCTCAAAGAACCCTTGTTATATTTAATTCCTTTCCTTATACTGTAGATAAGAAAAAAATCAATCCCAGCTGAAGCTCAGTAAAACTATGGTATTTAAGGATCTACCTTTATACTTCACATTTCACTTATTGCCCCACTTTCCAAGGACTCAACCATGATGTCAGATGAGGACTCACTATACTTTCTGATGGGGACCTATAGAAAAGGGGCAGCAAGGGCCAGGCAAGTTTGGAAGGAAAAGAGTAAAATCAAGATAAAGGCTGCCATTGTCAGCCTCCCAACAGATCTCTCACCCATGTCTCTGTATCTTTCATGTACCTGCTTCCATGTCCCCCATGTCTCTCATACAAGTTCAAGGTTGAGTAACAAGAAGGGCTTTCCTTCTTGAGTAACAAGAAGGTCTCTGGGCTCCACGTGCCTCCTCCAGATCTTCTTGATCTCCCCTTCCTCTGTAACAGGGGCTGAGAGCAAAGTCCAGTATAGGTGGTGCCCCCTGGAAGGGCTTGCTGGTGAGGATAGATAGCCCAAGGAAAAAAGGCTGAAAAGGTGTTGTAGTTTGAGGTGGAGACTCTGATAGGAAATACAAGGAACCAAAGAAGAAGGAGATTCAGTTGCCATGATGTAGAAGAGGAAATCAGCTTCCAGGAGTTTGTGAGCCCCAAGCATGTAGAGTTTTGGATTGAGCATTTTTGGAATCTTCAGTGACTTTGGAGCCAGCGACTTTGGAGGCTTTGCAGGTAGCCGAGTGACTGAAACTGCTCCTGGTTTTATCTTTATGGCAGCCAACAAAAGAAGGCAGAGGCCCAGAGCGGGTGCCTTCCTAAAATACATGAGTGCAGTCTGTTGGGCTGTCTGGCCGCTGTAGTTGCTGTTTTCAGTGTCGTTGTCTTGGTGCTGTGCTGGGGCACCATGGCAGCTACAGGAACATCTCCAGTTGTGTACAGTGTCGTCTTCCTGAATTGGAACCTGACATACACTCTGGTTGCTGCACGTCTTCAGAGACAGGAAGATGCCATCTTGGACATGTGGCCTATTGTTTGGAAGAAGAGCTCCATGTCCACAGTGGTGGGAAGATACCACTTTAGCTGTTTCTTATTTGGGACTTAAAAGTCTGGACATTTCTTTGAGTGAGGTTAACGGCCATATTTTGGCCTCAGTAACTTTGTTTTTCCGTTTGTTAAATAAATCCCATTGTTATTGTTCCCTACGCCTGAGACGTCTTGGAATTGTGTGCGCGGGTGCAGAACTAAATAGTGACCGGTAAGCAATTTGGGCAGTGCCCTTGGCCAGTTTTGAATGCCCCAGTTTTCTTGGGTTTCTCCTCCCTGCTCAGCTCCACCCTTCCTTAGGGTGGAACAGGGAACCTGGTACCTCCCCTTTCCCTGGGGATTATATCTATTATGGAAGTCAGTCTTTGCAATAATATTTTTACCTGTTCCTTTTTGAATCTTGAGTGTAAAAAGTTGATTTAATTAATTATGATACCTTAACCTTATAATGCAATGTTATCATTTGTTCAGGTGAGAGCCTCATTTCACTCACTTATTTTTAAAACTGTCTCTGAAGCCCCTAGGGAGGGTACTTCCTTACCTTTTCCAGTTTCAGGAGCCCCAGGCATTCTTTGGCTGGTGGCCAAACCTCTGGCGCTATCCTCACATAGTTTTTCTCTCTATACATGTTTCTGAGTCTTCAAATGTCAATCTCCTCTCTATGTTTATCTCTGCTTGTTAAAAAGACGCTAGTCATGTTGGAATAAGGAAACAGCATGCTCCATCAGAAACTCATCTTAACTAATTACATTTACAATGACTTATTTTCAAAAAAGGTCACATTCTGAGGTATGAGGGATTATGATTTCAACATTATCTTCTATGGAGACACAATTTAACCTACAACTTTAGCTTGCGCACTGGTAGGCTTTCCATCCTTTGTACATTGCCCTGTTTCTCCAGTTCCAGCAGCTTCTCTGGAAGTCTCCTATTTCAGAATTTCCACTTTAGAGAGCTATACATGACAGGTTATCCTGGCAGCATTGTCTGATGTCCTTTTCTTTCTGTCCTCTGCTGTCACCGTAGAAGTCTTGCTAGATTCTTCTTGTCAGATCCCAGCACTGAGCCAGGAGCCTTTGCTAAAGCTTTTTAGCTTTGTTTGCAAAGGAGGTCTTCAGCCAGTTGTTCATTTCCTGTGATGGAAATGTCACTGGCCAGACCTTATAACTGGCTTTTTAATGACTCATCTGGACTGATTTGGTTTGCTTAACTTGGAGAATAAAGATCATCCTAGGTTTTCTTAGGAACATTTGCTTCCTTTTGCAAGATTTTCTATTTGAATCATGTGTTGTAGTACATCCTACTTGTTTCTCTGTTAATCTGATCTCATCTGCTTCTTTTCTCCCCACCCTGAATGCTTTTTGTGTACAGGATATTCTTCAAATTTTCTAGTCCACTGATGCTACCCTTTCGCATTTTCCAATCTGTTGCAGATCTTTTTTTAACCATAGCTCTTTTAATTTCAGTGGCATTTTGGGTGAGGAGGAGATAGAGGTACGTGTTTACTTTGCCAAAATTACATGATGTAAAGTGTTGATCTAAACTAGGCATCATCGAATGTTTTTTAACAAATGTCCATATAGTAAATGACGTCATTTTTGAGTTGATGGATTTGAGAGCGGAGCGGGGTCCTTGGGCTCACCCTGGGAAAGGTTTCACCAGAGCTCCCTTCGACGGCACATGACAAGTTTCTCCATGAGACAGAGACTCAGTTATAATTAAAGAACAGGTTTATTAGGAAAAGGATCAATGAAGCATAGGACACTTGCGCAGACACAAGCAGGTAGAAAGAGATGCCCCGCCGAGGGGCAGGTTTGCTAAGAGAAAGGCCTGCATGGTGCAGGTCATGGACAGACAGGCAGGCCTCTGCCCTGCAGAGAGACAGAGTCGGTCAAGGAAAGCACCTGCATAGGCACAGGTGGGCAGAGAAAAGGCTGCCCAGAGTTCCTGCCGGGATGGTACTGATATAACCCTCTTTCAGTTGGGAGGGGGCTCATCCTGTAGGATGGCTGTCTGTTTACTGGCTAGTTAGAATTAGAAAAGAGACTGGAGATTCTGCAATGGGCTCAATCTCCATATCCTTGGCCCTAGATACTGCTGTCTATCGCCAACCCACGCTCTGCAACCCAGGAGCCAGGTGCCAATGGTCATGTTGATTTCTTCTACCCCCACTTCCTTGTGTGGGTCTAGTTCTAACCTTATTTTGCATTATATCTCCTCCATCAGTAAATATTATAGGCTTTGTGAGCTAAAGGACTCTTGCACCCACTCAACAGCCATGATAGTGTAAAAGAAGTCATAAACAACATGTAAATGAATGGAAGTGCTATATTCCAATAAAACTTTCCTTAGAAAAAATAGGCAGAGGGCCAGTTTTGGTCTATCCATGAAACTGTAAGAGGGTGGTCCTCAGGAAAGGGGAGTGGCTGCCCTGTAACAAAACCAGCTGTTCTCAAACTTACCATGAATCAGAATTTCTAGATGGGCTTGACAAAACACAATTGGTTCCCCTCACCTCCAGTTTCTGACTCAATAGATGTGGGTGGGGTCCCAGAATTTGCATTTTGAAAAATGTAAACTTCTTCTAGGTGATGTTGATGCTACTGGGTGCCTAAACCACAGCTTGAGAACCACTTGTCTATATAATTTTTGTTCCCTAAACACCCCTGTATCAATCATTTGTTGACAATACAACTGTGCACTTTTTCAGTCACTTATTCATTTATTAATTCATCCAACAAGTATTTATTGACTTCCACTGTGTGCAGGCTCTGTTCTAGGTCATAAGAATACTGTCCATGAACAAGACAAATTCTCTATTCTTATGAGTGAGGAAATTAGATAACCAAATAGACACAGGTACATTTCTAAAAGACATAAAACTGGGTCTCCCTGGTAGTGTAGGGGTTAAAGTCTCAGCACTATCAAGCTATCACCAGCCACTGCAGCAGGAGTTCTATCCCAGGCCAGGGGGCTTCCTACATGGCACTTCAGACCTCTCCTGCCTCGCCCACTGCTCCCCTCAGCAGTGTACTTCAGTCGATCTACCTGTTCTGCTCCCTACTCTGTCTCTGGTGAATCTTCTCACTGTCCCCTGCCCCCTCCGCCTACACCTGTTCTTGTATGCACAAATAAAAATAAATCTTTAAAAGATATAAAACTGGATAGTAGTAAGAACTATATAAACAAAGCCAAGAAAAGGGAGAAAGTACCACAGGAAGAGAACAATTTAGTTAGGATAATTGGGGAAGGTCACTCTGAAAATAAGATAACCTCTCAACACAGGTGTGAAGACATAAACAAGTGCTAATCACATGCAAATTGAGGGGTAGGTAGGTTGTAGGTAGAGCATTCCAGGCAAAGGAAATAGCAGATGTAAGAATGAGTTTGAACTTGAGGGAAAGCAGACCAGGCTTATGTATGGAAAGGACTGGCGGACATGAATTTAGAAAAGCAGTCAAGGTGTAGATGCTTAGGGACCTTTTAGGCTGTGGAAGAGTTTGCATTTTAAGTATTAAGTTTTTTGCAGAGTGGTGATATTATCACATTTGTGTTTTTAAACAATCAATCAGATGATTGTTGAATGTAAAATAATCTGTGGAAGTGGTGGTGGGGATGGAGGAAATATAACTTAAAATAAGGCTAGAACCAGACACACACAAGGAGATGGGGGTAGAAGGAATTAGCATAACCATTAACCCAACTATACCAATGCCTGGGTCACAAAAGCAGACCCAGGCAGGTAGCAGACTGCAGTAAGGAGTGTCCCGAGTGCAGAACAGGGATAAAGATATGGAGATTGAGGGCCATTGTAGAATCTCAGGTCCCTTTCAGAACCTACATAGTTTTTAAAAATCAATAGCAAACAAACTGCTTCTGGAGGGAATGAGCCCCTCCTGACTGAAAGAAGACTTTATCAATGCAGTGTCTCGAGGCAGCCATCTTTCTGCCCACCTGCGCCTATGCAGGTGTCCCTTTTCACCAACTCTGTCCCCTGCAGGGCAGCAGCCTGCCTCCTGCCCATGACCTGTCCCATGTCGGGTCTTCACTGACCTCCCTTAGCAGAGGCAGCTCTCCTTAGGGCTGCCCGCCTGCCTGCCACCATGCAGGCCTCTCTCTTAGCAAACCTGTCCCTTTCGGGACAGCTCTTCCGGCCCACTTGTGTCTATGCAAGCATCCTTTACTTCCCTTTCCCTTGCCCTAATAAACCCGTTTTAGTACAACTAATGTCTCTGTTTCGTGGAGAAACTCGCCGTGTGCAGCTAAAGGGATGCTCTGTTGAAACATTTCCCAGAGTGAACCCAAGGACTACGCTCTCAAAACCCATCAACTCTAAAAAAAAATGACATTGTATGAGGGTGGTCCTCAGGAAAGGAGAGTGCCCCAGGACCCCACCCCCACCTCAAGCCAGAGAGAGCCAAGACACCTAGGCCTACGAATCTCATAAAGCCATCATCACCGAAGGAAGGATGCTGAGGACTGAGGGTGGAGTTAAGCAACGGTTTTTTTTTGCATTTAAAAACCAGACATGTGAGCTTTGAGGGGGGGCGATTGCTCCTGGTTGTGGATTGCCAGGTTTTTGAGTGTGCCATTTGAGATTCCAGCTCAGCAGAACTGGTAGGACGCATTCACCAATTTATTCTTTATCTTTTTTTCCCTTCCCTTTTTGTAAATAAACACTTTTTATTAATTTTATTGTGTGTGTCTACAGTTGAGTCTTATAAGTTCCTTTTAAGCGCACGGGTGAGAACCCACAGACAGGCGCCCCATTTTATATCGGGGGTGCCCTGTAACAACATCAGTGACTGAGGATGAGGACAAGAGTGAGAGCAGAAAGAGTAGTTGGGAGGTTTTAAGAATTCTAAGAGAGCGATGAAACAGTTGGAATGTATTTTGGCAATTGATCCAGTAGAATTTGTTGACAAATTGAAGTGAATGTGAGGTAAAGAAGGGTATCAAAGATAATTCCCAAGTATCTGTTTTGAGCAACTGGGCAGGAATGGGAAGGAAATTAAGGTTTTTTTTTACGATTTATTTATTAATTTATGCATTGAAGAGCTGGGGTTTACACCAGAGGTGTGTATGTGGGAGGGGGGGAGGTTGAGAGTAATCACCAGAGACAGGTGGGGAGCAGAACAGGCAGATCTACTGAAATACTGAAGCCAGTGTGTGCTGTTAATTTAACCCTTGAACCACCACAGGTTCTTGTCCCAAGAAGCTATAACAGGGTGGTCCCCAGGAAAAAGGGTGTGTCCCAGGTTCCCTGTCCCACCCAAGGTAGGGTGGAACTGAGCAAGATATAAGAAGCTGGAGAAGAGAGACAGAGGACACAGACAGAAGACAGGAGGAGACAGAAGGATGGAAAGACAGAAGAGGCTCAAGGAGCAGAGAGACTTGTAAAGAAGCTGCACTGGCCTGGCCTGATTGAAATAGAGAGACCAATGGGAAAGTTAACGATGGCTATGTTGATTTTGGTTTTGATTTTGTTCTATTCCTCTCAGAATTGTCTGACTGTTTCTGACCCTTGTGTGTGGGTCCCTGCCAAAAGCTGTTCCAGACTTGTGGCAGGCTTTCGAGACTTGTTTTGGGTCAACCCCGTTTGGATGGACTTTTACCCATGAGGAGTTGGAGAACATTGGGTGTTTGACTTAGAAAATATACTCTTTGTCTTCTCTGTCTTTTCTAATTGTATTAAAGTCTGGTTTCCACTTAAGGCCCCGTATGTTTTGTATTGATGTAGCAGATGGCAGAACCCATTTTGAACAGGGCAGGTCTGGGGTTTTGGGGGTGCCCCCTCCCTGCCCTGTAACAAAGCCATAAAAAGGAATTTGCAGACATTTTTATAAGTAAGCAGAAACAAATTTTAAGAGAGTAAAAAAAAGTTTATTTAAAAGAAGAAAATAAGGACTCCCAGGTACGCTGTACTTGGGAGGGGCAAGGAAGCTGCTGTGGGCCTGTGTCTAGAGGTATTTAAACCTTTTTTCCTCTACTCTAACATCTCATCATCCTGCTTTGTGATTGGCCCTTTCTCCTAGTGGCTGTATTCCTTCAGACAAATGTGCCCATTTTCCTACCTCTTACCTTAGAGTTTCTCTTTTTACCTTCCCTGTCCAACATCTGCTAATATTTACTGTCCCAATTGGTCTTAAATATGGCCCCCATTACCCTTCCTGGACATCTGACCTCATCTCTGGAGTATGTCTGGTTGGCACTTAGAATTTACTTTCCTAGTCTTTGGAGTATATTTTGGTTAGCACCTAGAATTTACAGCCATTATCTCTGTCTCTGAAGTCCCTACCTGCACTGTCCCTGAAGCTGCCTAATTAACCCTAACTTGCCCTTGGACTCAATACACTGCTGAGGGGAGTAGCGGGCTAAACAGGAGAGGTCTGCTGCCCCATGTGGGTCAGCTTCCTGGCTGCGAACTCAGGCTCCAGTGGTTATAGCGTGATAGTACTGAGACTTGCTCCCTACATCCCCAGGGAGGCCCAGGAAATTAAGATTTTATCTTTAGACTTTTATGTTTAAGATGCTTTTTGGGGATTCAATGAAGTTGTTAAGGGCACAGTTAGATAAGTTGGTGTTCAGGTCAAACTTCAAGACTAAGTATATGCATTTGGGACTCATTTACATAGTTTTAATGTTGTTTTTTTTTAAAAGATTTATTTATTTATGCACACAAGAACTGGGGTGTAGGCCAGAAATGTGGGGTGGTAAGAGGATTCACCAGACACAGAGTGGGGAGCAGAACAGGCAGATCTTTTGAAGTACACTGTTGAGGGGAGCGGCGGATAAGGCAGGAGAGGTCTGCTGTGCCATGTGGGAAGCTCCCTGGCTGGGGATCCAACTCGTGCTGCTGTGGCTGCCGATAGCTTCATATTGCTGAGACTTAACCCGTTGTTCCACCAGGGAGGCCCCAGTTTTAATGTTTTATATTTCAGACCATAATGATACAGGGCAAAGGGGGCTTCAAAATTTGGCCAAAAGCAGTGCCCCAGTTGCTTATCAGTCACTATCTTGGTTCTGCACCCACGCGCACAATTCCAAGACTACTCAGGCTTAGGGAACAATAACAATGGGATTTATTTAATAAACAGAGAAAAGCAAAGAATTACTGAAGTCAATATATTTCATTTACCTTACTCAAAGCAATGTCCAGTCCTTTAAGTCCCAGAAAAGTAGCAAAGGTGGTGTCTTCCCACCACTGCTGATGTGGAGCTCCTCTTCCAAACAATGGGCCACATTTCCAAAATGGCGTCTTCCTGCTTCTGCAGAAGCGCAACAATCAGACTGTAGGCCAGGTTCCAACTCATGAGGATGACACAGAACACAACTGGAGATGCTCCCGGAGCTGCCATGGTGCCCCAGCACAGCACCAGGCCAACAACACTGAAAACAGCAACTACAGTGGCCAGATGGCCCAACAGACTACACTCATGCATTTTAGGAAGGCACCCGCTTCAGGCCTTTGCCCTCTTCCATCGGCTGCAGTAAAAACAAAATCGGGAACAGTTTCAGTCACTTGACTACTTGCAAAGCCTCTGAAGTCGCTGGCCCCAAAGTCACTGAAGATTCCAAAAATGCTCAATGCAAAACTCTACATCCTGGCGGCTCAAAACTTCTGACGTCTGATTTCCAAACTCTCAATCTTGGTGGCTACATTTCCTGCCACTGCTTCTTTATTCCTACATCATGGTGACTGATTCTTCTTTTCCTACATCATTGCGACTGAATTCCCCTTCTTCAGTCCCTTTTACTTCTCATCAGAATCTCCATGCCAAACTGCAAAACTTAGCATTTTTCACTGGGTCTATTTGTTCTCATCAGTAACCCCCTCCAGGTGGCATCACCTTTACCAGACTTTGGACTCAGCCTGGTTATATTAATACTGAAGGGGATCATTTACACTATAGTTATAGATAGAGAAGAGAAGGGGGCCAAAGATTCAACTCTGTTAACATTGAGGTGATGGGAAAAGAAGACAGCACAAGAAACAGAGAAGGTATGTGGGAGAGTATGGTTTCCCAGAAGCTAAGTAATGAAATTGTTTCAAGGAAAAGAGACTCGTCAGACTTGTCATATGTTACTTATTGCACGAACAAGTTAGATGAGAACTGATACTTGATCACACGTTGAGTTTGACAAGTGGAACAGTGAGGGATAAAGCTTTTCAAAACAGGAGATGAAACTAGAAGACATCGAGACTGTGAACTCAAGCAACACTCTTGGGATTTCTTCTGGTAAAGTTTGCCTGAGTTATACCTACCAATTAGAAGAACATCTAGAAAAGTGAGGCTAATTTAAAAATCTCTCCACCTAAAAAGAAAGTATGACTAGTAAAATAGTGAAGAATAATACGTTTTGGAAGAAGAAAGAAGCCCAGGGAGATAAACCCAGCACTGAGGAGAGCTTGAGAAACTGAGCGATACTTTTAATAAGCTCCAGAAACTAAAAGGGTGAAATCTATAATCTAAAGTATATCAAACAGGAGAGTCAGGCAGTCATCCTCTACCAGACTCAAAAGAATAAGTGTGAACCAGAAGTAATTACAGTTGGCAGAGACTAAAGCATAGCTTCAAATAAACAATCTTTGGGCCTCCCTGGTGGCGCAGCGGTTGAGAGCTGCGCTGTGGAGCTGTCGGCAGCGCGTGATACGAGTTTGACGCCCAGCTGGGGAGAATCCCACATGGTGCGGCCGACCCCTCCTGCCTCACCCGCTGCTCCCCTCAGCAGTGTATTTCTGATCTGCCTTTTCTGCTCCCCACTCTGTCTCTGGTGAACCCTCTCGCCGCCCCACACCTCTGGCCTGTAACCCAGCTTGTATGTATAAATAAATAAATAAATAAATAAATAAATAAATAAATAAAAAATATAAATAAACAGTCTTTAAAAGTAAGAAATCTCATATTGCTAGTGCCTGTCACTATCTACCAAAAGAAACACCAATTGTCTCTGGAGTAAGATAGCATCATTTAGGACCTCAAATTATTTCAGTAATTTGTTAGTATTCAGTGGATTCAATAAGAATAACCAGTCCTGTAAGGGATGGTCATCAACATCCCAGCCCTGATTCTTTTGTTACAGGGAAGGGAGAGGGGCACCCCAGAACCCCCAAAACTGCCTGTTCTAAATAAGTTCTGCAATCTGCCATATCAAGACAAAACATGTAAGACTTTTAGTGGAAAGAAACTTTAATATAATTATTGTACAATACAGAAAAGACAGAGAATATAGTTTTCAAACCAGGCACCCAAAGTTACCCATCCCCTCTTGGGTAAAAGTCCACCCAAATGGGATTGTCCCAAATCAAGGCCCAAAAGCCTGCCACAAGTCTAAAGCACCTTCTGGCAGGGACCAATCGAAAAGGGTCAGAAACAGAAGAGCGTTAGACAAGTCTGGGAGGAAAAGAGCAAAATCAAAATCCAGATCAATGCTGCCATTGTCACCTCCCACGGGTCTCCCACCCACATCTGTTTCAACCAGTCCAGGACCAAGAAGCCAGTGTAGCTCCTTCACATGTCTCTCTGCACCTTGTGCCTCCTTCACCTTCTGGCTCTCCACCCTGCTTCCTTCCTTCTCTAGTCTCTTCTCTGGCTTCCCTTCTCCATGCTCAGCAACACACCCCCTTGGGTGGGCAGGGAACCTGGAATCTCCCCTTTTCCTGGGGATTACCCTGTTACACTCTGACTCAGATATTGTCCAGTCAGTCACTCCCTGGTCCAGAGGAGGTACACAAAGGGGCATTGGTTCTAATAAGGTCAATGGCTTCCTCACCACTATAATTTTGGCATCTATATTCCTTTCTCTTCTTTTCTCTCTTCAATGTTATTCAGAAATATGAACTTCTTTCAGAGCAAGGCCTCCTGTCAGTGAGGTCAGGCCTACAGGCAAGGGATTAGAGAGCTCAGGTGATCTCATCACTCTCTTCCAGTTCAATAATTTTGAGCTGCATGAACCAGCAACTTGTTCTTGGTACAGGTCAAATGGACATCCATTAATAATTCTGGGACTGTCACACACTCACTAGCAATAAATGTGAGGACCCCCTGACCAGCCTGAAGAAGTAGAAATAGCTAAAAAGAAGAATGGACTGGACTTTAGCCTCAGGTCATGTGTAATGATCACAAGTCAGTGATCTATTAATTCATTCAAGCAAAAAGATCATTTCCAACAAATAAGAGATCAAATAACTTATTACCTCTTCAAAGGGCCTCTTGAAAATACCTAGAAAAAGTGGCTTGAAGAAAGAGGACTTTTAACTAATAGAGTAAAATGTAACCTTAAATCCAAACTGGAAAAGTTCTAGACTTTTACTTTGAAGACAGGTTCTCGAGAAAGAAACTACTACAGTTGGCTCAGTTTCTTGGAATAATATTCTAGAGTTACTGCTACTAGTGAAAATTAAACGTTTTTGTTATTAATTTGTATGTTTTATAGACACCATGCTTAACAGGCCATAATTTCTTACAGGCTTCCACAGAAGCCACAGAATCAAACATTTTTTTTATTGCCTTAAAACAACACTGAATGTTACTCATTATTAAAATAGTAAAAAGATATCATTTTAACATTTTTTTAAAAACCAAAAATTATAAGATCCCTATAGCTCAAATGCGTAAAGAATACAAATCCTAGCCTCTCTGTGGAAATGAAGCAGTGGCTGGGCAGCTCTCAGTTCCCTCACTGCTTCACGTTCCCTTTCTGGCTTCCCAGCAGCAGACTAACGAAAAAATGAGAAAAAGTGTCTGAATATATGAGGGTAACTGAAGACGAGAAAGACAAGTCCTTTGAAATACCATTGGAGGACAATGAGACAGTGCTGCTGTCTATGTACAGCCCAGTTCCTGGGTGTCTGGGCTGCCCTACAGGAATCTAGCGTGTCAGTATTTGACAGCTACATACATTGGCACTTCTACTGGCAAACAGAAGGAATTGTGCATGGCCCTGATGCTGGCTGGGGATGCTGTTTTGAGAAATTTGGTACATGTTGTCAACTATCCCAAAGGTAATAAAAGAAAAATGGGTGAGACAGATGCTTCAGCAACAGTGAAAGTGAAAAGAGCAGTGCAGAAAACATTTGACTTAATGTATTAGATCGTCATGGGAAACAACTGAACAGAATCTAAAAGGATAGTTTAGTACCTTTGTAGAATTTCATGATTCAGGTCAAGAAAGATATTGAAACTGGTCATTTGAAAGGGGTTGGCTTTGTTTTATGGAAGATGAAACCCAGGTGAAGGTGATGTCACAGTGACATATGATAGATGGGATGTAAACTTCCTCATTTTAAGCAAAGCCTAGAGGAAGTCTTTGAGAAGCAGCAAAGTGTTTGTTGGTTGCTGTACAGAGGACATGACTGCAGATGAACTGCAGTGGTTCTTTTGCCAGTACAGAGGTGTTAAATGTCTTCATTTTCAAATCATTCAGGGCTTTTGTTCATTTATAGGTGATCAGGTTGCAGTTTCTTTTGTGGAGTACTTGGTCATTAAAGGAATCAGTGTTTCTGTATCCAATGTTGAAGCTTAGTACAATAGCAAAAACCAGAAAGAGATAGAAGATTTGCTAGTAATCCAGGTAGTTCTGGAAATCTGGATGGATTTGGTTAATAGAGTGGGTGGAGCTAGCCTGGGAAACAACTTAGAAAGTAATGTGGGTGGAGGGATGAACTTTGGTGCTTTCAGCTGAGTGTGATGGCCATGTGAGCTGGTCAGCAGAACTGGTCAGGCCCATCTGATGACAAAAGCATGCAGAGGGAGCCAAAAAAAAAAAAAAAGAGATTCTGCTCAATGAACACAGTAATTGTTTTTCCTAATTTGTACCATTACCTCTATTGTCTTTATTCATAATAAATGGTTAACATATAAGACTCTTAGTTTTGCTAATTATGAAAATCCTCTGAAGTATAGTCAATTGGGGTAGCAGGTCCTGATAGTTGATGAATAATTTATTCTTTGAGGATCTGGTTCATGGTATGCTTTTGACAATGTATTAAGGTAAGTTCAATTGAGTTGCACAAACTCAGATGAAGAAAATCAAATTCACTTTTTCTCTTTAAGAGCATAAGTTTAATTTTACCTGAATATGTATCTGATATTATTTGTTGCTTTATTTGTGTAGACACAATCTGTGGTGGTTTTTTTTGAGGCAGATGTTCCATGAATAACATCCAATTATAGGAAAGTGAAAGTTCTTTAACAAAAATCATAAACACTGGATATACTTGTGTAGTTGATTCAGATAACATATTTTTTCACTGCTCATGATAGCTTTTAATGAATAGCAAGAGCTGGTATTTCAAAGCTTTTTATTACTTAGAACACAGTCTGACAAATGAGATATCATTTTGTTATGCTTAGTTTTACTGAACATACAGAAAGTACTAAAGAATTACTTTAATTTTTGCATTGAATCAAACTCATCACCCACAAAGAAACATTTAGATCCTCAAGTTGTTATTTTATTAAACAAATACAAAATTGAAATGCTTATGATAAAATGCATCAATATTGAACAAAAATGTGTATAAACAGTAATTCTACAATTGGGAAGACATCTCTGTTTTGGTAATTTTGGTGACATCTTCCCAACCATGTCTGATCTTCAGTATTTTCTTCCTCAAGCATGGCAAGAACAATATGGCTTTACAAAGCAGGACAACAATTGGAAGGAAAACAGCTATCATGAAAGTTGGAGGTGTATACCATACAAATTGTTTTATATCTACCCATTTATTCCAGGCGAAAATCAACGCGTGCATTGTGCCCAGTAGAAGGGTTACAATTCCTAGCTTGCTCTGCAAAAGAAAACAAAAATTATCTTGGTGAAGACTGATTCAATAAAAGTTTATTCCATCCTACCTCATCTGGATCTGTTCTATTGCTTGGAAATTCTTTCATTCATCTATGATTAATTTGTTCTCACTTTTATCAATGTCCACTCATCTTTCTACTATTTTCACATGTCCCCCACTCACCCACTTACTTTGGGGTAATGTCTTTGTATCTGAACTATCGTAATTAAGAAAATTCATCACCTTTCTCCATTCAGTCTCAGCTAACTGACAACATTGTCTTCCCTTTCTTCACATATTTCTCATGTTTTGTATGATATTTATTTTATGGTTCTTTGTCTTTTGTGTGCTTGCCTTAATTCTGCTTATCAGGAGACATCTAAAATGAGGGACTCTGTCTTATCATAGGGGAACTGTAGGATCAACACAACAATTTGTGCATTTTAGCTGTTCAATAAATAGTTTGGTTGTCTGAAGATTACTTCAAATTCTATTTGACTTTTGTGATCTTTATCAATTGTGAAGGCAATTAAAGTGATGAACTCTGATTTTGGTACATGAATGCAAAAGTAAATGAGTTTGGCTTATGTCAAACATTTGATAAAGGGGAAAAACATCCACAATTAATTCAATGCTTGAACAAAACATAGGGATATGGAGATGTAAAAAAAAAAAATTCAGCTTGCATTGGGGTACCATAAAGACAGAGTTGCTTAAAAAGTTGTTTACCTAGGTAATTTTATGGTACTTTGACAACAGCTCTCCGATAACTATTGATGTCTATACACTATTCACTGGAAATGGTCATTAGCTTACCAGAAGGAACCTAACTTACAATTAAAGATTTATTATTGTTTTTACTTATTTATACATACAAGAACTGGGATGTAGGCAAGAGGTGCAGGGAGAGGGGAGGAAGGAGACAGAGTGGGGAGCAGAACAGGTGGATCCACTAAAATACACTGCTGAAGGGAGCAGTGGGCGAGACAGGAGAGATCTGCTGCACCATGTGGGTCAGATCCCTGGCCAGGGTATCAAACTCAAGCTGCAGTGGCTAGTGATAGCTTGATAGCACTGAGATTTTAACACCTCCATGACCAGGGAAACCCCTGACTCACAATTACACAGTGGGAAATATTTTTTTTTTTTTTAAGATTTTATTTAGTTTGGGTAGAAGAACTGGGGTGTAGGTGTGGGTAGTGGTGGTGAGAGGATTCACCAGAGACAGACTGGGGCACAGAATAGGCAGATCTACTGAAATACCTTGCCAGGGGGAGCAGTCGGCAACACAGGAGATGTCTGCTAAGCAGTGTGGGTTAGCTCACTGGCCAGGGATCAAACTCAGGCCTACATAGTGGGCATTTGAGGTGGAAGCACTGGGACTTAACCCCTAGGCTACTAGGGAGGCCTGGGAAATATTCTTAAACCCCAGGGAATACAATCAAGTAACTGCTTATGTTTTCAGATATGTATCTTCATGGTAAATCAAAACTAGTTCTTAGATCATAATGAAAAGTTTCTAGGTTAGTAACTGAAAAATACATATTTGAAGATTTAAAGTTTGAAGACTAATCTTCCAAAGATGTATTGTATACTTATTGTGGGCGAGGTGCTGTGCACTTTATGGAATGGACTCAGCTGTTAGACACAGTGCTAGAATTCCTAATTAAACCTGAAAAGTGATGCTTAGCATATGTGTAATAGGCAGAGCAACATAAGAGAAAGTTATTTAATGAGCAACAGAGAACTCCAATGTCTAGCAGATCGAACCTACTAAATCAGCAAGTATTGTGCTTGGAAATGTGGCACCATCTCTAAACTGCACTGAAATAACTCAGAAGGAGACACAATTTCCAGATTGATCAGAAACCCTGCCAAAGTGTCTGCTGGAGTACATGTATGGACATGTATGACTGTGAAATCTCAAAGATGTCCCCTAATAAAAGCTAAAGCTATGCAATTTAAAATATCTTGGCAGTGTTTATAACTGAATTAATTTACTACTTTGAAACTTGTCAGACACGGATACTCTTGTGAATCCTGGGACATGTCTCTTATAGGGTTAAATCTAATACTAGAGGATAAATTGTAGTAAATCTGAGATAGTTTTGAATTCCAAGAATATTCAAGTTTGGAGACTTCATGTGAAAAAACTACATATAATGTAACTTGGAAAAGGAAGCCTTTCAAATGAGATATTAGAAAAATTTTGAAAGATTAAAAACTCCATATTTCAAGAAGTTCTTTTGTATGGATAGCATAAATGGTTTAACCTAAAAGGGATAAATAAACTCAGCAGAGAGGCAAAACAATATACAATAACTTTTGGGGGGAGATTAACAAACCATGAATATTATATTCCTAAAATATTATATATGTTGTTTTAGATGGGCAGTAAATTGTTTAACAAAATTCAAATGTTAGGAATAATATATATATATATATATTTTTTAAAGATTTATTTATCATACATACAAGCTGGGGTATAGGCCAGAGGCGTGGGGCTCAAGAGGGTTCACCAGAGACAGAGTGGGGAGCAGAACAGGAAGATCAGAAATACACTGCTGAGGGGAGCAGCGGGCGAGGCAGGAGAGGTCTGCCGCGCCATGTGGGATTCTCCCTGGCTGGGTGTCGAACTCGCATCGTGCTCTGCCGACAGCTCCACAGCGCAGCGCTGTGCCACCAGGGAGGCCCAGGAATAATATTTTTGAGTAATGCCCCTTTTATGTGAAGAAAACACTTTCATTTAGAAGCAATAGGTAAAAATGATGGGGAGAGCACATTTGTTAATTGGAAGAAGTGTGGAATCTTCACTGTTAGAAAACCGTTTATTTTTGATGGGGTAAAGTCAGTATCATTGATATTAGCACAAAAAGATTTACATCTCTGAGGGCCCAGAGTAACTTATATATAATTTACCTGAATATAGTGAAATTCTCTCCATGTCAAAGAGTCGCTCACAGATGGAAGAGATGTCACAGCCAACAGAGCCAGTATTGCAAGTGCCACAATTCCCAGAGACACATAAATTTCCATTCTCCACACATCATGCTCAATCCAGGCATCTTCTTTATTTTGTTGGACCTACCAGAGGGTAGAAAGAGGCAGGAAGCAAGCAAATAACATTTGTTTCTGTTTTCTGTGTAAGAACCTCCATCTATATGCCCTCTGTCTACTATGGAGAACCTGTGATAACTAGTCTTCATAAATTTATGACTGTTTTTGCAATTCTTCAAGGGAATGACATAGGAGCTATTGATCTTTCTTTGAATGCAACATTTATATACTCTATTTTATTTGATGGTTAGAATTGTGTTGACTACTTGCAGTTTAAACAAAATTCTTCAAGTAGAACTATACAACCAAGTCTCAATGAAGAGTCACAACGAAACAATTTTAAATAAGGATTACTTTTTAAACACCTGTATACTGACATTAAAATAAGAAAGTGTTAATTTGTTAGGCTTTTTAGTTCAGTCATATTGTTCATATCATTATCTTACCTGTTGATATGCCCAGTTTAGCAACTTGTATCTGTAGGATCTTCTCATTGGATAGGATAAACTATAAATTGCATGCAGTACAGCAAAAAAGAAACTGAGAAGCCCAAATTGCTTTCTTGTTAGCATCCATCTATCCAACCAATGTGGAAACTTCTTGTACTTGGTTCCATTATGAAGCTGTACAGCTGCTGCTATCACACCTGGCAAATAAACCAGTGCCAAGAGGGTGATGGAGACCATTGGCAAGACTTTGTTAATGACCAGGATTGGAATTTTATAAAAATACTGTTGATGGGAAGTTACCAAAGGGTGAATTATTTCCCTGAGAAGAGTGTAAATAAAAGTCAGAGATGATACAATAGCAGCAATTTTAATTGGTAAGCGCCACTTTGGAAAAAGCTCCTGTTTGTGCTGAAGCTCTGGAGGGCAATCAAACTCATCAAAGTGGGTTGTTTGGTGCAAGTGCAAAAGCACAGGTCTTTTCAGCATGGTGGTCTCTCCGGAGTCCTTACTCTACAAAGAAACGAAAACAAACAACTTTAAAATTGGATAAAACAATGGGATTTCTCTTAAACTAATTACTTGTTCATTGTGCCTATTAGGGAAAGAAATGAACATTCACAACTATACTTTGGAGATTGGTAAGGTGAAGATGTCTAGTCTATGTTTATGTAGTACTAATCGAAGGTGCACCTAGGTACATTGTGATTTCCCATTCATTTTTCTTTAAACCAAGAGAAATCCAGGCTTCAGCTATATCCACTAAAGTCTAAACCACTGCATTTCTATCTTGACGGCATGAAAGAAAGGAATAATGCAACGGGGAAACTGATATTGAAAAACAAACAAAAAAAATTCAGTAATCTTTGGTAAAAGTAATACAACTTGTAAGTTTTAACAGTCATGCTTATTTTATATTTTTATTGGTTACTGGATAAATCTCTGCAAACAATTGAAGACTGAATTCTTCATTAATTCACGTACAAAGGAATAGAAATAATATAGTTATTATTATTTAAACATAAGCGGTTTCCATCATGTAGTATCGTACTTTGATTTTACATTTCTAAAATAACTCATTTATGTAAGTACTGATAGACAAAAGGTAATATAAGTAACAAAATCTCACAGAGATGATCGATTTCCTGAGAACTTTATCCAGTTGAATTTCCAGGTAGTCAGCAATTCAACAGAAGGTGGATTATGAATATTTATTATTTTTCCCAATTAACTAATATGTCAGCAAACAAAAAACTCTAAAAAACTTATATCAGAAAGCTTCATATTGTTACTTTATGAATAAATTTACCTTTATACACAACATATCATCCCTCATTTTTTATAATTCTAAATGTAGATCCATAATGTTTTAATGTTTTAAATAACATTGCTTATCTTGTTCATTTCCTCATTTTACACAGAATAACTTTAATTCATATAGTTCTCTTTAGCTTCCAGAGTTGAAAAATGATTGCTCACTACTTGACTTTTACTTTCAGTAATAAATCTCTGCTATATCCAAAATTTTTTCCAATTACTCCATTTAGAAGGGAGTTGATGAGCATGAAACAATTTCTGTCATCTCTGAATGTTAAAACAATCTAAGAACAGTTGTCTGAGATCTGGTTAAGAATGGAGAATGGTAAAGCTGCAAGCAGGATAGCTAACTTGATAATGAAAATGATTTCATTTTATTCGCACTTTTCTAGTATATGCTTATAATATCTTATTTTTCCTATTAAAATAATTAAGATATGCAGAGTTTGTCTATGGTGAAGGACTATGGGTGCTTTGGTGGTAACATACATTCAAGACGTGTAAACCTGATCCCCTGAATCATATACATCTTGTAAATCACTGTCATCTCAAGAAATTATAAAATAGTTAAGCTAAAACAATTTCATTAAAATTGTAGGTAAGAGCAATTAGAAAATTAAAAAGAGTCTGTAACCAAAATTGCCACAACTTCTTTAGTTAAAAAAATGTGGCAGGAAACATTTAATCTTGAGGTGGGACAAAAGTGGGACAAGTGATTCTTTTCTAAAAATGATTTCATTTGGTTAAACAATGAAGCATCAATTTACTTGATGATCTCTTGGGAAACTGCCATGATAACCAAAAAATATAGGCTCACAAAACTACTATCATATGGACACTAGTGACACAAAAAACAGACCCACAGAATGTTAGAAAGAATTGGAAGGGTCTTAGAGGAGGTTATTTGGTCCAATTCTTTCATATTATAGATAAACCAAGAGCTAGAATATTGAATGACTCATTAAAGATTATTCAGCTCATCTTTGACAATCAGTTGAGGTACCATTTCTCTCACAGATCACACTACCCTTCACTCATCACAATATCATGACAGGAATTATGGTGAAGATATCAGCAAACTAGGGTGAAAATCACTTTTACAACACTAGGATATATAGAAAAGTATTTGAATCATGTTTCCAGATTTGAATTAATTAATCATCATTCTTATTTTACCCAATAATCATCTTCTTCTAGACTTCTCCTAGGTTTCATTTTCCAAAGTTCTTCTTGGTTTGTGATGCTTTCTTGGCTCTCCATTAATTTTATAAAGTAGTACAGCTTTAGCCACCTGTACAAATAAAAATAATTTTTTTAAGTCTTTGCTATTTATGATGTTAATGTATGACAGGACAATGTGAAAAATTTACTCATATGATGGTGAGAATGGCACATAAAGTACAATTAAAATGCAGTAGTAGCTGATTTATACATTTAACCTTATTGTAAGCTGTAAGACTCTCAAAACAGTGTGCTTGTGTCAATAATAACTTTCTTTGTCTAACTTTGTGCAATGAATGCCCACCCAGGTGCTCATTTAGAGGAAAACCAAGTCCCTTTAAAGGCAAATAGAATTAGGAGTTCATTTTTTTTTTTTGAAAGATTTTTTTTTTTATATACACATATAAGAACTAGGGTGTAGACCAGAGGTATGGGGAGTGAGAGGATCCATCAGAGACAGAGTGGGGAGCAGAACAGGCAGATCTACTGAAATCCACTGCAGAGGGGAGCAGTGGGTGAGACAGGAGAGGTCTGCTGAGCCATGTGGGTTGACTCCCCGTCTGGGAATAAAACTCACAAATAATCTCATGCAGCAGTGGTTGGTGATAGCTTGATAGCCCTCACTTTAACCCCTGTGCCACCAGGGAGGCCCAGGCATTCATTCTATTTTTAAGAGCAATAACGTTATAAATGGAGGTTGGCCTAGGTGTCACAAGATTTTACTTCAGGGATTGGAAGTAGGATTGTTTTCTTGATTTCTTTCTCTTCTAGCTCATTATTTGCAATATGAAGCACAACAGATTTTTCAAATTTTTGTTTATTGATTTTTGTTGACTGCCACTTCATTGCACTGATTTATTGTTTCTAGCAGGTTTTTTTCCCCTTAGTGTTGTCTTTAGTGTTTTTTATGTATATTATCATGTCATCTGCAAATAATGGTTGTTTTACTTTTCCTTTTCCAATCTGGATTTCTTTACTTCTTCTTACCTAATTGCTCTGGCTAGGACTTTTAATACTATGTTGAATAATAGTGATGAGAGTGGACTTTCTTGTCTTGTACATGATTTTAGAGAAAAAGCTTTCAGTTTTTACCATTGAGTATGATGTTAGCTATGAGTTTGTCATCTATGGCCTTTATTATGTTCAGATATGTTCCTTCTACCCCCATTTTATTGAGAATTTACATACAGATAGCCAACAAGCACATTAAAAAATGCTTATCCTCACTTACTATTAGAGAAATGCTTATCAAAACCACCATGAGACATCATCTTACACCTGTGGGAATGGCTTCTATCAAAAAGACCAGAAATAAGTGTTGGTGAGAGTGTGGTGAAAAAATAATCTTTGTACTATGAGTGGGGGTTGTAAACTGGTGCAGCCTCTAAGGAAAACAGCATGGAAATTTCTCAAAAAATTAAAAATAGATGTACCATATGATTCAGCAATTCCACTTCTAGACATCTAAAGAATATAAAAACAAAACAAAACAAAAAGAATATAAACACATTAATTTGACAAGGGAGAAACACCCGTATATTCATGGTAGCACTATTCACAACATCCAAGTTATGGGAAAAAACCATGGACAGATGATTGGATAAAGATGTGGTATAGAAACACAATGGAGTATCTCTCAGGTATAAGATGAAATTTTGCCATTTGTGACAACATGGATGAGATTATGTTAAGCAACACAAGTCAGAGAGAAAAAGACAAATAACAGATGATTTCACTGAAATGCGGAATACAAAGCAACAAAGCAAAGGAACAGATAAAACAAAAGCAAAAGAAACCCTGGGGTTCTGACTGTAGAACTGAGGTTACTAGAGAGAAGAGGGTAGGAGAAGAGATTAGAGAGGTCTGATGGACTATGGAGGAAGGTTGTTGGTACTTTAGTGGGGAGGTGATATGCTACTAAAAAACTCTTTAAAAAAAATGTAGTTCAGAAAGCTGCGTTTAGTAGACTCTGGGGGTTGCCAATGGGCTCTGAAATAACAATGAAATGGTTTTATGGAGAAATGTAGTCTATATTTCAAACAATGAACAACATAAACACTGTTAAAATTAAGGTGAAACAAAGGTCATATTTTCAGAGTATCACTTTTTCCACTGAAGAGATGAACTAGTCTTTGTTGGTGAGACTCTAATATCTAGTATATTTGTAGTGCAGCTGTTAAATTGTACTCAAATACTGACAAGCCCATTCTCCTGGTAAACCCAGTGGAAATTAATTTTGTGAAACTTCCTATCTTATAAAGGAATCTTTTCCTTAATGCCCTTCACAGATTCTCATTTAGGCCTGGTGTAACATTTTTTCAGGAAGGGAAATACATGATGTCACAATATTATTCACTGTCTTTATTACTTCTAAATTTATTTCCAGAGGAATACATCACCAATTCCTGGTTCATATAATTCAATGAGAAAAACAGAATCTATAATTTTATTGATAAAGAGATTGCAAATGATTCTGAATTTTAGAGCACATGTAATACTTTACTAGTGGGCCGCTATTTCCAAGGATTACTTTAAAATACTTAAAACATTTTCCAAGTTTTAAGCCTTTGATCCTCACAAATAATAACAAGAGTAAGCTTTACATAATGCCAGCATTTGTCTTTCTTGAAGTACTCTTGGAACATTTTCCAGATACATTATTTGGAAATTTCACAGTACTCATGTGGAAGGTCTTTGTTGTATTGATCTGTTCATATTCTTTCCTCATTTTTTTACCATCTAAGTCATTTCCTTCATTTGTAGAAACACTCTACTCTGCCTTTGGTCATAAAAGTGGACATATGACTCAGTCTTGCCTAATCACAGTTCTCTATTCCTTTGATCACATAAATTGACTTAGTGATGGCATATAACCCTAGCTGAACCAATTAGAATACGCTGGTATTTATATAATGAACTGGAAGAGAAAGATGTTTTTAATTTTGTTGAGTGAGAAGTCTATCATGCTTTTTGTCTATTCTGAAAGAAGAAGGATGTACTCATTCAGAACAGAACTTAACACACACACAAGCAAACCAAGAAGTGGAAAAAACCACTGATGAGTACTGGTGGCATATTGTAAGTATTTAGAGCCCCTCAGACCAGTTCCTAAATTTTGCAGTTACACAGGCAATAGTTTCTTTTTATTGCTAAAGTTAAAGTTGTGAGTTCATATTTGGCCTTTGCAAGAGTTCTAAGTAAAACACATGCCATCATCAAACATTTATGAACTTCACCCTATGATAGCACTGAAAAGGAAAAATTGAAATGAGATCGCATATCTGCTCTGGAGGAGCTTACAGTCTATTTTCTTAATAAGCATTATTACAGGTCATTTAGTGGTTTAGCCAATATTATAAATGTGTGTGTGTGTGTGTGTGTGTGGGGTATTTGTCTAGAAGTAGAAGTTTATCTACTGTAATCAAACACAAGAAAATAATTCATTACATTTAAAAAATGTTTTAACTCTGTGAGCTGCAGAATGGCAAAGATGTCAACACATAAATTTACACTTACCAATATTAACTCAATAACTGTATTGTGAACAACAATGCCAGGGAGTGGGAAAGTTAAATGAGATGGAGTTTCTGCTCTCCAAATCTCAAACACTAGCAGAGAAGGCAGACATTTGAACAAGTAACTAAATGATACTACAGTGAATCCTAATGGAAGACAACGTTATATGGACAGAAGGTGGCATGAGAAGGGTATGACTCTCTAAACCTGGTCCTGGGCCTTCCAGCAAGTGGGCAGTGTTTGCTGATTGAGGGCCACTAAGCACAGAGACAGGATAGCGATGGAGTGCTACCCTGTCATTGGTCTGCAAGGTAGGGACATCAAGCTTACAGCAAAGCCAAGGAAAAGCCCAGGACTGTTAGAAAGCTTTTGACTGTGTGGTGTGGCTCAGAGTCAATTTCGTACACAGAAGCCAAGAAAATAAAACATCAGTCAAGTAAAATATGTTAGTTTCCATCAGACATTAACCATTGGGTAACTTAAGGTCGACAGTAAATCTTTTCATAAAAAAAAATAAACAACAGGAAACAGCACAGTGTTCAGATGGTAGGAAATCCAGAATTGACCTAAATTTCGCTAATTTTCATCCCCATTAAAAGCAAAGTATATTTCTGGTGTGACTGTTTCTGTTTTGCTGTCCCAGGACAGATGACCCAATGTTTCTGCTAAATATCGACACAGCCCAACCTACTCATGTTTATGTAGAAGAGTTTAGAATATGACGAAACTCAGTGACTGGGATAACTTGTGAATTGCACTGCATTTCCAAACCTTGTCTACTCTTACGTGCACATCTGCATGAAGGGGAGATGGTTTTCTTCAAGGCGTTGTTTTTTCAGTATTGCTTCCTCCCTGTGCTTAACATTCTGTGCGAAATGAATGGCCTTTCAAGAAATGTCAAGATGTTGAGAGACTTTTTTTTTCTTTTTAAAAGGAACAGAGGGATTTGGAAGCAGACGTAAATTTTATGTCCACAAATTCTTTCCAACGGATTTGCTCCATACCATATTTAAAGCCTTGACTCACTGACTTAGTTGGAGGACACTTGCATCCCTACCCGGATCCTGAAAGAGTAGGACAAATATTCCAGGAGCTTAAACTGAAAACTTCCTGTTACTAGGAGACCCGAAGACAAGTTGCACCACTTTAAGGGCTTTGGATCAATCATTCATCGGCGCCAGACAAACTCAACTGCGACTTTGCCAAATCGCAAAACTTGCCATCAGAACCCAACCTTAGGACAAACTTAATAACCCACCATAACTCCTGAACCCCTAGCGAAAAGGCTTCCTCGGGAGACCCCGGCTCCCGGCCTCCGGCCGACACAGCGGAACTAAGTGCTCGGGGGGAGCGGGGCTGGGAGGCGGCAGCTCTCTAGGGCGCAGAAAGGGCGCCCGGAGCCGCGCGGGTCCCGCAGCTGCTCCCCCGAGCCGGCGGCCGTGCGCCAGCCACACCCCTCCCGGGGCTACCAGGCGGCGCCGACCGAGCGGCGAAGCGGAGGGCTCAAGGGACTCACCCGCTCTTCGGCGTGACCGGCAGGTAAGTCGCGGCCGCAGCAGCTGCCAGGAGGTGCCGGCCCCACGCGGCGCCCGAGCAGCCTCGGAGCGGAGCCGCTGGCTGGCGGCCGGCCCCGCCTCCTGCGCGGGGGCCTCCCCGGCGCCACCTGCTGGTGCCCGGTGTCCGCGCGGCTTTCGCCTGGGATGGCGATCCTAGGGTCCCTGCAGCCGAGCCTAGGATTTCTCCACCTTGGCATCCGGCAGCTCCCTGTTTCCTTTCAAATAGCCCTGTTCTGAGTCCTGGGTATTCCCCCGACCTCCCGCGCTCGCCTTTGTTTAATCTCCCAAGTGCCCAACATTTGTGCAGCTCTGGGGAGCAGTGGTGCTCAGACTGTGACCTTGTCACCTGGAGGGACGATTAAACACCAGTTTGGGACCCGCTCACAGGTTCCTCTTCTGGAGGTCTGCGATGGGGCCTGTTTCTAATCCGGTCCCAGCGAGGTGGAGGCACTCTCAGTACACACTTTGAGATGGACGGCTTTAGAAATTAGCTGGCACATTTCAACCGTCACAGTAATTCTGTGAAGTGGCTGTTTTTACCATTCGGGAATCCGAATTTAAATCTCTGAAGGTGACTTGTCTTTTAATTTGTCTAAACCTGGTGCTCTAAACTGTGCAGACCTGTTCCTCAGCGGAACAAGCTCTTAAACCGCACATTTGCTCCTTATTTCCTTACCTTCTAAAGGTAACTTCTGTGCCCCACAGCAGTCAAGCGCCGCAAACCTAAAGCACAGTTACTGTCAGGCTTAAAAAAGTTTCATAGTCTTTTTAAAATCTGAGGGGGATGAAGAAAGAGGGTGGTGGACTGGGATTTACTCCTCTGAGCTGGAACCAGCCTCAGGGTAGAGTCTCAAACCGGAATTGCAACATCCTTGGATTTGGTGTACAATATTCCCAGAACTAGTTCGATTAGAAAATACAGAGGAAAATAAACATTCAACCACATTTCCCATGACTTATTCTTTTCTCATAGCTAGGGCACCTAAAAGTTCATGTTTCCATGTGTAGTTTTTGGTAGTCATTGACTTTCACGTGGTTATGTGAAAACCCTTTGAAGGTTAAATTACTATGGACTGATACCTTGTGGTAGGAAGAGACTCTTACACTTTTTATTTCTAGTGAAACCAGAAAATAGTCAATTAAAAAGTTTTAGAAAAAAAATCTGTGTGTGTGGGGGGCACAGACTGCAAAGCATTAAGACGACTTAATAAATGTGTTTAGATATTGTTGAATTTTTAAAGTGATCATGAGTGAAATAGTCAAAGCATTATGCACACATTCTTTAAGATTTCATAATCTGTTTTCCATATGAAGAGAGCAAGGAAGTTATTATTTTAATATAAACTGGAAAGCAAATGTCACTTAAAACTGCTTTTTGTCTTCTAGTCAAAATGTTGAAAATCAAGACCAAAATATTTTTGTTTTATAATTAGACTAACAATTTTGTTTTTGCACTCCTTCCAACAGTTTTTTTTTGTTTAACATTTTAGTCTGATGAATAAATACAGCATATTTCAAAGTAAAATGATAGGAAATGTATGGTTGTTTTTTTTTTTTTAAAGATTTATTTATTTATACATACAAGCTGGGGTACAAGCCAGAGGCGTGGGGGCGGTGAGAGGGTTCACCAGAAACAGAGCTGGGAGCAGAACAGGCAGAGCAGAAATACACTGCTGAGGGGAGCAGCGGGTGAGGCAGGAGAGGTCTGCTGCACTATATGGGATTCTCCCCGGCTGGGCATCGAACTCGCATGGTGAGCTGTCGGCAGCTCCACAGCGCAGAGCTCAACCGCTGCACCACCAGGGAGGCCCTGTATGGTTGTTTTCTACTTAGGTTGTAGATATTATAAAGGCAATAAAGTACTGAATTAAAAAACCCCTAACATTAAAGAACTTTTATTGAATTGTCAGGAGTTAATATTACTGATGAAATTTGTGCAGTTTGGATGCTTTCTGTGACTAACATATGGGATGAAGAGAAAGATTACTTTGGAGAAGTATAAACCAAAGACATCTGAAAATGCTGTGAGTCAGCCACAAATTTTTCAAGACCAGTATGGCTTGTGGGAAATAGTGTCATGCTTTTGCAAATATTGAAAATCACATTGCTGGTTTGAGTATACCTACTAAGGCTAGAGGATTTTAAAGTAAAGAATTCATCTGCAAATTACAAATAAACTTGGGTCATTTGGATTCTCTGTAATAAACTTTAGCAAGAAAGAATATTAGCAAAAACTGTTCTCCAGTATTGCTTGGGGTGTAATACTAAAGTAGTGATTTTCCACTAACATGTCATGGGGAGATCATTGTAATTTAGAATCAATAAGTTCTTTTACCTGAGCAACCTAATTTTAGAACTTGATGGGACTGTCACGTAAGAAGTAAATAGAATACATTCGTGTGAGAGATAAAATAAAAAATGACCATACTATTAATGTGTAATGAAGAGTATATTGTAAATGCATGAAAAGAGCTGTCCAAAGTTTTTCTCCTTGGAAAATCGAGCTAACTCCTAATGGCACAAATAATGATCGGCATTATTTCTAAATCTACCTCTTACTGCATAAGAATGGTCACACTTGGGACCTCCCTGGTGGCGCAGTGGTTAAGCGCTGCGCTGTGGAGATGTCGGCAGCAGCGATGCGAGTTCGACACCCGGCCAGGGAGAATCCCACATGGTGCGGCAGACCTCTCCTGCCTCACCCGCTGCTCCCTTCAGCAGTGTATTTCTGCTCCCTGCTCTGTCTCTGGTGAGCCCTCTCGCCACCCCACACCTCTGGTCTGTACCCCAGCTTGTATGTATGAATAAATAAATTAAAAAAAAAAAAAAAAAAGAATGGTCACACTTATGTTAAAAGGAGGCCATACTACTCACCTTCATGGAGAAATATTCTGTCAAAGTGATTGTTTTAGTATGGATTGTGGTAAAGCTTGTCTCGTCTAGTTAATTCCACTAAACTGATATGACTAATTCTCTTCATTAGTTTAAGATCTGCTGGTAAAGTAATGTTTGGAGTGTGTGGTCAGTTTGCCCCCAATATCCGTGGGTGACAGTGGCTGTGGGTAGATTGAAGGTCTACCTGTGGGATTGGATTAAAATTTCTTCTATGTATTTCCCCCAAATCAAGCCTTTTATTGCTCATTCAATAACAGAGTCAACAGTGAACATCAATTGTAGATGGTTTATTTTGAGGCTGACAGATCAAACTCTGCCCAATTACTACTTTAATGATGCTCAAAATTCCGTGACTAAATATTTTCAATCGTCTTTAAATCTGTTTTATCTATCAAAAGGCTGAAGTTCCTGGAAATGGTATCACTTTAAGCCTTACCAATTATTTATATTCTACTATAAATAAATAATTCAGACTCTTTGGGAAACTATGTTCTGGCATATAGAGTGAAATATAAAGATGTTGAAGACTTATATGGGAAGTGGTGAAAAATGTAGTGTTGAGCCAAGAGGACCAATTTCACCATCTTCATGTTACTTAAATTAGGCAATTTCTTCTTTCCCTACATATTTGTACCACACAATACATAGTAGAGAAATAAAGTATCTTTTTAAAAACCTGTATTAAATGATTTATTTCTTAAAAATATACCTCAGTCATTCTTTCTAATGTTTTAGGCCCCCATCTATTTCTAAACAAACATTTTTCATGATAAATAGTAGAGAAATAAGGTATCTTTTTTAAAACCTCTATTAAATGATTTATTTCATAAAATATATCTTAGTAATTCTTTCTAATGTTTTAGGCTCCCATCTATTTCTAAACAAACATTTTTCATGGAGGTATAATTGATACATAACATTTTATTTGTTTCAGGTGTATAACATGACTTAATATTTACATACATTGCAAAATGATTACCAAGATAATTCCAGTAAAATGTTACCATACATAATTACAATTTTTTTCTTGCAGTGAGACCTTTTAAGAAGTACTCTCTTATCAACTTTTGAATATGCAATACCATGTTATTAACTATAGTCACTGTACCATACATTATATCTACATTATTTATTGTATAATGTAAGTTTCTATCATTTTACCCCCTTCACCAATTTTTTCTCCTCTCTCTGTCAACCGCCAATTTGTTCTCTGTGGCTATGACCTTATTTATTTGTTTGTTTTAGAGTCTACATATAGTGAAGATCATACAGTATTTGTGTTTCTGTCTGACTTATTTCACTCAGCACAATGCCCTAAGGTCCATTCAAGTTGTCACAAATGGCAAGATATTATTTTTTATGAGTGAGTAGTATTCCATTGTGTGTGTGCACAAGGACATACACATCTTTGTCCATTCATCCACTAATGGACACTTAAGTTGTTTCTGTATCTTTATTATTGTAAATAATACCGCAATGATCATAATGGTGTAGATATCTCTTTGAGTTAGTATTTTCATTTTTGTTGGATAAATACCTACATCATGTGGTTGTTCTAGTTTTAATTTTTTGAGTAGCATCTATAATGTTTCCATATTGGATGCCCTAATTTGCATTACACCAACAGTGCACAAGGGTTCTCTTTTCTTCACTTCTTCACCAACAGTTATTATTTTTTATCTTTTCAATAATAGCCATTCTAACAGATTTGAGGTGATATCTCAATGTGTTTCTGATTTGCACTTCTCTGATGAGGAGTAATGTTAAGCACCTTCCTTTTCATGTGACTCTTGATCACTTATATGTCTTCTTTGGAAAAATATCTATTCAGATCTGTTCATTTGTTACTTGGATTTTTTTTTTTGCTGCTGAGTTGTAGGAACTACTTTAAGCCACTCTGTCTTGGTCCTTTTTGTTATACTAGCTTAACACATACCCTAGCTTGCTTGATATTATATTATTTTCTGGGTTTCAAAATATGTATTTATATATTATGTTTGTTTGTTACCATCACTAAGGTGAATTTCAGGAGAGCAGAGATCTCATGCCATTTTTATTCTTTATGCCTTGTAACTTAGAAATTGATGAAATTGATTTATTGTAATTGTTGTACAATGTAAGTTTAACCATGGATCTTAGCAAAGTTGTATGCATGTATAGTATATATGTTCATATGTAGTGAGGAGCTGATAAATAACAATGAAGAGTATCTTGGGAAATTTTTTAATTGAAATTTTAAAATTATTTTTTATTGAGATAACATTGGTTTACAACTTTGTATAAGTTACTGCTTCACACCTTGATGAATGTGTATACCACACCATGTTATCATATTCACCATCAAAGGTCTAGTTTTCATCCACAGGACCCCTGCTACCTGTTCTAACCCCTTCCCTCGCCCTCTTCTGCCCCCACTCCTTTACTCTTTGATAATCACCATTCTGTTGTCATAATCTAAGGTTTTTCTTTATGTTTCATAACTTAGTGAGAGCATATGGTAATTGTCTTTGTCTGACTAGCATAATACCCTTAAGATCCATTCATGTAACAAACAACAAGATTCCATCCTTTTTTATGGCTGAAAAATATTTCATTGACATTTGTCTGTGTGATATATATATACATATATATGTATATATATGTATATATAAATATACACACATGCATATGTTACATTTTCATTTATTTATCAGTGAGTACTTAGTTTATTCCCCTATCTTGTCTATTGAGTAGCCATTCTTAGAAGAGTGAAATGATATCTCCTGGGTATTTTGACTTGCGTTTCTCTAAGAATAAGAGAAGTTGAACATCTTTTCATGTATCTGTTGAAGAAGTGTCTGTTTAGATGCTCTGCCCATTTTTTCATTAGGTTGCTTTTTATTTGTTACTGTTGAGTTGTTCATATATATTTTGATTATTGATTAACCCCTTCACTGATAGATGGTTTGCAAATATCTTCTCCTGTTCAGTAGGATGTCTTCTCATTTTACTGATGATTTATTTTGCTATGGAGAAGTTTTTTGGTTTGCTATAGGCTCATTTAAAATTTTTAAAAGTTTCCACTATGTGTTTTATTGATAAGGAAATTGTTAACATATTATGTTATTTTTGATCTTTTTTTAAAAAAAGACTTATTTATTTATCCGTATAGGAGCTGGGGTGTAGGCCAGAGGTATGGGGGCGTGGTGAGAGGATTATTCACCAGAGACATAGTGGGGAGCAGAAGAGGCAGATTGACTGAAACACACTGCTGAGGGGAACAGTGGGCAAGACAGGAGAGGTCTGCTATGCCATGTGGGTCAGCTCCCTCGCTGGGGATGGAACTCATGCTGCAGTGGCTGCCAATAGCTTGATAGTGCTGAGACTTAACCCCTTGTACCACCAGGGAAACCCTGTTTGTGACATCTTAGTATTTCCTAAAGATTTCTCCTAGGTGAGCTTCTTAAAGTATTGACCTACCTCATATGTCTAGTCATTAGCAGAGAATGCTCAGTCCTTAGGCTAGGCATGTCCTTAGCACTGCTTTTCTATTCTGACTAGCTTTTCACATATCCCTCATTTCTGACTACAAGTCTACAACAGCTCTTTTTTGATCAAGCTCTAATAAGTCCTAGAACTAGTCTGTTTTTCCTACTGATTGGTAGCTTCAGAATCCTTAAGGATTCACCAAGAGTTTCACAGGAGAGTGGTTAGTTGAGTCAATTCAGCAGAAAACAGAGATAGGCTTGTGAGAAATAGGGTGAGTTTTAGGCACTGTTTTCATCTGAGATGGATAGGGCTCTTTTTCTAAAGGAAATTATTTAACTCCTCTACTATTAATCAGGACCTTTTGAGAGCTCAGACTTCACAGTTTCTGTAGAACTGTATTTGCTGTTCAGCTGCTGCGCCATGTGGCCACAAGGTGGCTCCAGAGCCCTTTGTAGTAAAAATGAACGAATGCAGGTTCCTCTGGTCCTGTTTTCTGTTTAGGTGGTTTTACCTGATTTCCTCAAACTCACTAGAAGGAAAGATGGCACTCTTTGTGGTTTTGTGGTATTATGTTGTTTGAACATATTTCAGGGTCTAAATAATTTTCACAGAGTTTAGTATAAGGGCTCCTCTGTTGGTTTTCTCATGTGTATACATATGTGTGTGTATCTTTTTATAATATGTTTTATTATCTATGCCTGCATTATTTGTATCTAATATTTACTGAATACATACCACTTTAAGCATTTAATATAAATTATCTATTCCTTATAAGCCCCCTTGCAAATTACTTGATATCATTTTAAAATGAGGATATAGAGGCTTAGGATAAGTAACTTTCTCCAGAACACAAGGTCTTTTTACTCTTTACATACACAATGTAATGTTTTTCATCGGTCATTTAATTTTCTTGTAGCATAAAGGAATATCAGTCATTTACACTCAGTTGATTAGAAAGGGAAGAAAGTTGCTGTGACCAAAATGTTTCTCTGGTTCCTGACCTGTTGATTTTACTTTTTGTGAGTGTAAAAATCTTGTCCTTGATCAAAAGAAACCTATCACAACCAAAATCTATTTTGCTGAAGCAGCCTTAAGTCTATGCAGATTATGTCAGGAAAGTATCTAGAGAAATCATGCCTTTTCCCAAGCAGCTTCAACAATCTATTTAAAACTCAGAAATCATTTAAGGGATTTGCTTAAGAATCCTGAAAACAGCAGTGAACTGAGACATTGTGAGATCATTCCTTTGTTCCTTGTATTCTTGTTACCATTGTTTTATCACTGTTCTTTTATGTTAATCAGGTTATTTGCAATGGTCAAATACTTCATTCAAGATGTTAAAAGATTGTTCTATAGTATATATATGTAGGAATATAGCATTCATAGATAGCAGTGAAGGAAAAACTGTCTTCCTATCAGGCTTCAGATCTGTAAGATGAGAAAATAATTTTGCCCATTTCATAAGGTACATCAGGTTAAATTAGATAATAAATGTAAGGTGTATGGCATATCGAAATTGGCCAGTGAACATTGCTATTGTTACTGGAGAATAATGGATGAATGCAAGCATGGAATTGGTAGGAGGAAGGAAAAAGCACTGAAAACAAGAAGGATCAGATTTACTGCCCTGAGGAGGGGCAGAGGAAGGAGGACCTTAGTTGCATCCATAGGTTGAAAAGTTGTCAGTTCTTCAGTTCTGAAGCCAGAAAGCCATAGAATTTCTGGCAGGAGACTTAGAAATCATCTAACTGAACCATGTTGTAGCAAAGAAAAACGAATTAGGAGACTTACTCAAGGTCAGCTAGTGGCAGCTTCAAGTCTACAGTCTAAGACTCTTGGCTTTGTTTTTACCATTTATATTATTTTGTGTTAATCAGGTTATTTGAAAGCATGAGATTGAGATGTTTTTATCTGTATTATCTGAACTCATTTTAGAGATTTGAGTTGCTGAAATATAACGTCATATTGAACCGCGGGAGGGTAAGGTGTTATAACTTTAAATCAAAAGAACCACTTACACGGAGACTTAGTTCTCCTTGGCATAGTATCCTCAGGTTCATGGTGCATTCAATACATCTCTTCCTAGAAAGGCTGCATGTAATGTGATTTTTCCCCATTATGGGAGAATTATGGCTTTTTTAGTGTGTGACCTCTTCAAGATGCTTTCTATTATCTCTACTTATGATATAGAGACTTATTTCTCAATAAGCTCCAAAATAAGAATAGCAGTAACTTGGTTTTATGGGGTAATATATTTTCAATAGAATTATGCTTCCTGAGCTTTCCTTAGTGGGAATTTTACTTATGTAGGTATATCAGCATCCATCTTTTATTTACATGGCTACTGGACAAAACCAAATGAGCAGGAGTCTACTGTCTGCTAGTGTAAGAGGGTGGTCCTCAGGGGTCCCAGGATCCCACCCCCACCTCAAGCCAGAGAGATCCAAGACACCTAGGACTACGAATCCCATAATGCCATCATCACCGAAGGAATGAAGTTGAGGACTGAGGGTGGAGTTAAGCAAAGATGTTTTGGTATTTTAACCAGACACGTGAGCTTTGGGTGTGCTCTTGGTTGTTGATCGCCAAGTTTTTGAGTGCGCCATTGAGATTCCAATTCAGCGGAACTGGTAAGATGCATTCACCAATTTATTCTTTATCTTTTTCCCTTCCCTTTTTGTAAATAAACCTTTTATTAATGTTATTGTGTGTGTCTGCAGTTGAGTCTTATAAGTTCCTTTTAAGCACACGGATGAGAACCTACAGACAGTTACCCCATTTTATACCGGGGCTGCCCTGTAATACTTTCTCAAATTTTAGAGGTTGCCAGATAGAATCATCCTTTTCTTTAAAATTACATCGAAAAATTTCACTTGTAGTCTCAGACAGAGTAGCTCTACTATTTTCTGGGTTAATTTAATTTAATTAAAAAATTATTATTATTTTAAAAGATTTATTTTATTTATGCATACAAGCTGGGGTGCAGGCCAGAGGTGTGGGGGTGGTGGTGAGAGGATTCAACAGAGACAGAGTGGGGAGCAGAACAGGCAGATCAACTGTGGATAGCTTCAAAGTGCTTCATTGTGACCCATTGTACAACCAGGGAGGCCCATGGGTTAATTTTATATGTTGCTAACAAAATTATTCATTTCAATATTTAAGTAAGTATCTAAAAAAATTACCTACTCTTACTCATATAATTACATCAATGTGGGTGAAGACAAACTTTGCATAAAGTTCTGTTTTGACTATTACAAAAGTTTATTATTATAAAGAAAATGTCTGTGACCCAATTTTTGTATCATATTAACAGATGTTGTGGAGAGGGGACATGTGGATGTAATTTGAGGTCTCTGGTGAACATAGCCATTGTTTATATTCAGTCAAAGGCTTCTAACATCATGGTGCCATTTCCTCATTTTACCATCATTCCTGTATTGGTCTGGTGCCCACTGGTTGCCATCTCCATGTATTCACTATCACAAGATTCATAAAGGGATCAAATCCCTGCAGTATTCCTTGGGCAAATTTGCCACCATTTGATTTCAATAATAACATCTTGTCCGTAATTTCTTTCATCTCAGGAGGGTGAGATTTACTCACGGTGTCTACTCAATAAGTCAAAGATGCTTCCAGTGATAATGGCATTTTAAATCGTTATATTTTTTGTGGGTTCCAATGACATAATATATTATTTACATACTTAATAATGAACGAAATGTGGACTTTGTAGAACAGAAATAAAATAAGAATGAATGGTAACTCCAACAACTGAATGAAGTTGACCTGTTGAGAATTTGTTCTGCCCCTTTCCAGAGAAAGGTGTTACATGTGGGTAGGATTATACACTCTGCTGTTGCTTTTTAGTCATATGATCATTAATCAATTTCTTGGAATCTTATATAAAATCTTATTGAAAGGTGGTATTATCTCATGGGAAACAGTGAGTGTGAAGACAAAGAGTGATTTTCTTTCTGATGAAAAATATTGGACATGTCATTATCTTAGTGGGTTCCAGAGATTTTGCTGACATGGAAGTCAAAGATTTGAAAGTGTTTGAATGGAGGAAACCAAGAGATAGGGTGTAAAGAAGGAAGATGAAGGAAAATACTAGTTTTCTTCTTAAGTCAAGGATAGTGTTTAAGTGGAACTGAGTGTGTTGACTTAGTTTTGTGGCTTAACCTATTAAAACATCTGTTTTTGTCAGTGATGTCCTAAAATACCCTTGTAGGTTTGCCAATTTTTGCCTCTCCAAACAAAGCTACAATAAACATCCATGTACTGATAGTCTTACTCGCTGTCACTTTCATTTTTATCTGATAGAGTCCAAGTATGAGGTTTCTGGGCAGTGGTTGCCTGAAATGTAAATTTAATTGATAATTGCAGATTACTTCTTAAAAACATCCTTAATAACACATATTTCTGCTAGCAGTTCCTTCTCCCAGTGGACCCAGCAACATTACACATTAGCAAACAAGTAAATTGCCAATCTGATATATATGTAAGTTCATAATATCGCTACTTTAATTTGTTTTTCCCTACTCCAAAATTAAAGCATGTCTTGACAGATTACACTGGCCAACAAATTTTTACAAAATTCATATCACTGAAATAAAATTAGTCATTTCCTATCAATTTGTATGTGTTCAACACAAATATGACAGTCAAGTTCTAATTTTGGCTCTAGTTTTTTTGGTAATCTGCAATAAATGGATGTTTACATCATGAAATGCATGCTAGTAACAATAGGCCTATGGTTAATACCTGTAAAAAATCAAGTCATAGACTACTTCTTAGATCTCTTCACTTGTCTCTTGTACAGCTGTTCAGGAGCGTCTCTGGGGAGTGTCTAGTAGTAGTCAGCCAGCATCGTAGTGGACCATTTTCCCTGGTATCTTTGTTCCATTGATGCGATATCTTGATGAAAATGTTCACCATGTTCATCACTAACCATACCACAGTTTTCAGGGAAGAAATCCAGATGGGAATGAAGGAAGTGGATCTTTAGAGACATATTGCAGCCACGTTTCTGATACTACATCAGCATGTCTTCTACTAGTTCCTTGTAGTTTTCTGCCCTAACATTCCCAAGAGTGTTTGTAGACACTAGGCGAAAAGTATTCCATGCTTGTTTCGCATCATCCTTCAGTCAGTTGTTGAACCGGTCATCTCAGTACAGACGGAATGTTTGGGTAGACTATTCTCGACTTCTTTTGCTTCATTATTATGCTGGAAAGAGGAGGAACCAAGCAGAGGTCACAGTCTTTTATGTGGTTGCTTGGCTCTCTCCACACCATGGGGACTGCAAACTGCATTGATCGTCTTTTGCCATTTAACCACTGTGAAAGCTGTGTTGCACATGTAGCACAGTATATATGCGGGACCCAAGGCTTGTCTTGGTCACCAGCCAAGACAACCAAATCTGAAGCCTTCTTCACTTGAAAAGTGATACTTTTCTTCTGGTTGGCAAATGTCACTTCTACACAAATAGAGCAGAAATTGTACATGTTATTAACACACTTTGAAGCAATTCTGTTCTGTATTGTGCCTAAATGGATAAAATAGTAACAGTTCTATGGAACAGTAGCTTAAACTGTCTCTCACAAACTCTGAAATATTTTCAATGCTCAACCTTTCCGACAGGGCTTTCTGTAGTGCACTACTGACGTCAGCTTACTTCAGCAGCCCTCTGGCAGTAGTATTGCATTGCATCAGAAAATGATGCAATCAACTCTGGATGATGTGTGCATGATGGTATTATGCAATGCAATGCAATATGACTTCATTCTAGGCTGATTTAGGATGTTGTTGCCGTCGTACTGGATAAATTTACACAGTGAAACATGTAAAATAAATTATATGAAATACCTCCCAAACGAGAGCTAATAAAAAATTTTCAGGGTTATATTCATGTTCAGCACACCAAGATACTACAGATTAGGGCCTTTTTAAGTCAGTTATGATCTCACTGTTCACCAGTGTTATTTGCTAACTCTTTACTAATTTTGTTAGGGTATTTTTTGCCATGTAACAATTTACTTTTTAAAAATCAACCTTTAAAAGAAAGAAAGTTTATTTATAGTTACACATATATTCTAGATTATTCTTAGGGTTTTATTGCTTTATTTTGCATTTGTCTTTTATCCATCTAGAATTAATTTTTATATCAATATATTGTGGGATATGGGGGTATAATTTTATTTCCTTTCACATGGATTGTCATTTGTGTCTACTTTTTCCCTAAAGAATTAAATTTTTTTTCATATTTAAATGCCCATATCTAGTGGGATCTATTTGCATTTGTGTTTGCATTTTTTTTTGTGTTTCACTGCTTGTTTTTTAACTATGTCAACATCAAATTGATTTGAATACAGTGGCTTATATACAATGGCTTATATGTTTTAATATCTGATAAGGAAAATCCTCTCTTACTCTTCTTATATTCTATTTAATTATTTTTATGTTTTGATTTTATCAAATTATATATGGGTACAGTTTAAAGGTACAACAGTTTTAGGCCTCCCTGGTGGCGCAGTGGTTGAGCGCTGTGCTGTGGAGCTGTCAGCAGCGCGTGATGCGAGTTCGATGCCCAGTCAAGGAGAATCCTACATGGTGCGGCAGATCTCTCCTGCCTCGCCCGCTGCTCCCCTCAGCAGTGTATTTCCGCTGATCTGCCTGTTCTGCTCCCCACTCTCTCTGGTGAACCTTCTCGCCGCCCTACGCCTCTGGCCTGTACCCCAGCTTGTATGTATAAAGAAATAAATCCTAAAAAATAACACAATAAAGGTACAACAGTTTTATGTCTTTTTTTTCCCCCTCCAAATATTGAAGAAGGGAATGACCAAGGTCAGGAGACAGCTGCAGGAGGGAAGCCGGGCCTAGAGGAGATGATGGGCTGAGAGGAGATGATGGCACCGACATTCAGAGGGGAGATGGTGGCCCCAACATCCAGAGTACTGCGACAGATCAAGGCCAATGAATAGCAGCTCCAAAGAAACAAAAATACGAAACTACCTCCTAACAAACCCTCCTCCCCCCAAAAGAGGGAACAAAGACTAACACAAAACCCCAACAGATAAAAAGCCTCCTGAATCCTGCTGATGGCAATTCATTAGGGCCCCCTCCTGGCAACAGGAGCTGAGCTCCTCTGCTGCTTTCACTTCAGATGAAAGACTGCTTTGCTTCAAGTAAACTTTTGCCGTGCATACTCCACTATCTTTTCTCCTGCTTTCAACGTGGCCATTGACTCGCTGTCCTTTCTGTGGTCAGGGGAAGCCAAGAACTCGCGGGTGAAGAGACGCATTGCCTGTTTTCAGTACTAACTATCCTTGTTGACTCCTGCCTTCTTTCTCTCTTTCAGAGGCAATGATTAAATAACTTGCGCTTCTTATTTTGTATTGAATTTTACATTGATATCCCATTATGGCAGATGAGAATTTAGCTCTCTTTCCCCAACCCCTGCCACACAAAAACCCTACCTATCCTCTCATCCCTTCAGGAGATGTATACTGTAGTTTGGTTATAATCTGATTAAATTATTCTAACTCTGTAACCCCATTCATAGCTGAGATATTTGGTATACTATGATTATTTTTCTTTTCCTAAACAATTTTTATTTTTCCCAAAGATTAATAATGATCTGATTTTTGTTTGTTGCATACTCTGTTTTTCATCTGGTTACCATTAATTCACTTTCAGACTTGGCACCAATTATCTAAATCTCCTCCTAAGATGATCTGATGCATCAGGGATTCTATTAATCTTGAGGGAAGCTAAATGTTTTCTCAGTGATTCAGTCTGGGCTCCTTGCCTTCATCCCTGATGAACTATGTTTTCCGAGATCGTCTTTCACCATCACCAAGAGATTCTTTTTCTTTCTTTCTCCTGTATTTGACTTCCTCTTTCATACATCTCAAAGTTCCTTCTTTCTTGATTAGCTATGTTGTTGAAGTCAATCATAACCATTAGATTCCCAAGAAAGAGAATATGAGGATATGAGGACCAAATTGATACCTTGCATATGTGAAAATTTTAACTTCACACCTGGTAGTTTGGTTGCATATAGTATTTTAAGTTGTTTTCTTTCAGAATTTATGAAGTGTTGCTGCATTTTTTCTAGTTTGTGGTGTTGCTTAGGGAATTTAGAGTCAACCAAGTTCCTTATGTTTAGTATATGATCTGTTTTTTTCTCTGTAGAGACTGCTTGATCTTTGATTACTCCCAATATACTGAAATTTGAGCCTTCTTGTGGTCCTGTTTCCATTTAACTTTTTAATTGAAGTAACATTGCAGTATAAGATTCAATTGTGCATTATTATAAATCAATATCTGTATGTACTGCAGATGGTTAACCACTAAAAGTCCAGTTCTACCCTTCACATACACTTGGCCCCTTATATCTGATTTTATCCACCCCCTTTCCTCCTTTCTGGTAACCAATAATTTGGTTTTATAGTTTAAAAGTTCATTTGTGTTTTATTTATTTAATTTGTTTGTTTGTTTCCTCTATACCCTACCTATGAATGAAATCACACAGTGTTTATCTTTCTCTTTCTGACTTATTTCACTAAGCATAATAGCCTTTAGGTTCATCCATGTTGTTGCAATGACAAAATTTCATCTTTCTTTTACATAGCTGAGTAATATTCCCCTGTTTTTATATACCATAACTCCTTTATCCAGTCTTCCTCTGATGGACAGTTATGTTGTTTCCAACTCTATTGGAATTTGGCTATTGTAAATAAATTGGCTATTTAATAATAGCCAATTGGCTATTTAAATAATAGCCAAATAATAGCCAAATAATTGGCTATTATAAATAAATGCTGAAGTGGACATGGGGGTGCACATAGCTCTTCAAATTAGTGCTTTTGTATTCTTTAGGTAAATTCACAGAATGAAATAACTGGATCAGATGGAATCTCTATTTCAAATTTTTTGAGGACTATCTTTTCTGTTTTCCATGATTTACATTCTCTTGTGCCTGTTTCATCCTGAGTTTTAGGAAGTTGTTGCATGTTTTCAATATGGGATTTGATCAAGAAGATCTTAATGCTCCCTTCAACCTGACTAAACTTTAGTTTGATAGTCTTCTTTTTGACTCCAGGCCTCTCACTTCCATTTCATTTGAACAGTTACTTTAGAAAACTTATAATTTGATGCTCCTTTGAGGTGTAGCTCTTTTAAAAAGCTTTTTACCAGTTTTGTATCCCAGGATTATATATCTCAAGGACTTGGGAACCATCCCTTTGAAATTCAATTGCCAAGAAAGATTCTATTCTTATATCACATTCTCTGATCTAACTTTGTTAGGCAGCTTGCTCCAAGTTACAAAACTACTTCTTGTCATAAAACACAAGAAAATTTACTTTTTTGGGGAGGGTAAGGCCTATTATTATGCAAAAGTAGCTTATCATCCCCCTACCTCAGCAATTAAGACCCCTGTCACCCATTGTTTCAGTGAAGTTTAGCTCAGGCCTAATTTTGGCCTCTTTCCTCTATTTGTGAACAATATATACTTGGCCTGTTAAGCTCTTGCATAATGTTTGCTTTGACAGAACTTATTTCCTTTCACTATGGAAACTTGTCTCAACTCTTTGCTCATGGTCTCCTCATTATTTTCCTTCATGATCCTACAAAGACCCAGACTTTTTGTTGTTTGTCATTTCTTGTGGCTCTGTCATCTCTGGGCACCTTGGAATCATCTTCTGGGTCTTTGAATCTGACCAGCAGATAATAAAAGATAGGGAGGATCACCTTGGGGGCTTTTATATGCCAGGTATATAACCGTTATAAATTATTACATTCATGTTTTATTGGTCAAATTCAGTTATATGTAGTCATACTTACATGTCCGGCAAATTGGGAGAATGTAATCTGGCATGCTCCCAGGAGGAGAAAAAAGGACTGTGTAAACATAAAAAGAATTCTGGATTGTTTGCTCTGTTGCTCACGTAGGACCTATATTATATTCCTCCTATGCATTTAGGACATGTGACTTCCATTCCTCTCCAAGTCAGATAACACAACTGGTCACTGTATCCAGTTTCAAATTTATGATTTCTGAGTTATATACAATTTCTCTGTGTGGTATGTATGGCACTACTTGTGAATCATTGCCATGTGAACAAGAAAGGAAAGTTATCTGCTCTCCCAACCCCCTTAGCGGTGGTGGAGCAGGGACAGGATAAACAAAGAACACTCTTATTCAGAAAAGGAAATGATGGGAGACATACAGCAGTCACCCATCCACATATTACAATGGCCTTTTAACCTGGTGGTGGAATATGTTCCTTGCTTGAGTCTTGATTCTGCTCTCAGTGAGGAGGGGAGTGTGGTCAAAATTCCTCTTACTGTTCTAATGTAGTCCTCCTCAATTTCTATAGCCCAAGGGGCTGCTTCAGCCTCATTCACAAGTTCTGGTATTTTCACAATGGTTTCTTGTCTTTTTAAAAATGTGTGTGTGTGTGTGTGTGTGTGTGTGTGTGTGTGTGTGTGTGTGTGTGTATTACATTGTTGCTCATTTTGTACAATGTTTGATTTTTCCTCTCAGGTGTAGTACCCATAAAATTCCCACCATCAAGTTACCCATGAACCATCAACATAGTTTCTTGTGCTCTTCCCACCGCTATTTTGATCCCTCTCCCTCCCCTTACCCTGCTAAATGTGTCTGATTTAGAGTTTGCCTGCTAGGTTTTTTTTTCCTGATCCCTTATTTGGTTCCCCTATTTTCCTACAATAAGTGAAACCATACGATATTTTTCTTTTTCCTTCTGTCTTATTTCACTCAGCATAATCCCTTCCAGCTCCACCCATGTTGCTGTAAGTGGCATGAGTTTATCATTTTTTGATTGATGAATAGTAGTATTCCATTGTGTATATATATCACATCTTCTTGATCCAGTCATCTGCTTTCGGCATTTAGGTTGTTTCCATATCTTAGCTACTGTAAATAATGCTGCAATAAACATAGGAGTGCAGGTTTCCTTTCGGATTAATGTTTTTGTGTCCTTTGGGCAGATTCCTAGGAGTGGAATTGCTAGGTGATACGGTAGCTCCATTTTTAGTAGTTTAGGGGTTCCCCACACTACTGTTCTAATGTAGTCCTCCTCAATTTCCACAGCTTTCCATAGTGGTGGTTTCTTGTCTATGAACAGTGGTAGTTGGACTTCTTGTGAGGAGGACAATCTATGTTGCCATTTTTGTTTTATTCTTAAGGAAATGATTTTGCAGACACACACTCACCCCACCCCTACAGATTTCTTTTCTTCTCCAGCTTTATTGGTACATAGCTTAGGTATAACATTGCAGTAAGTTTAAGGTGTATAACATGATGATTTGATACATGTATATAGCAAGAATGATTAACACAATAAAGTTAGTTATTATCTTGCCATCTTGATGACATCACCTCCATTGTTTCTTAAATAGATTTTCATCAATACACATCACTTTAGTCTCGATTCAACTCTTCCAGAGATTTGTTATCACCAATTCTGACTGGGGATTTTATAGTGTAAATTGGTTTGTTCCTGGCTTTTCTCAACACTCAGGGTTTTGTTTTCTCACATCTTTCACATGATTTACAAAATATCCATCTGCTTCCTGGCTATTAAACTTTTGTTGCTATTGTGCACTATTGTGTTCTCCCTGTCATTGCAAGTTTATCTACAAATCTTTTGCCTGTTAAAAAAAAAAAGATTTTCCTGAAAAAAAAAATCCCTGTGAATTAATTTTAGTGAGTGTTTAGGACTGAGCAAGAGCAGATGTATGCATTTAATTCACCGACTTTCTTCCCATTAATACTGTCCTTTTTATAGTTTCCTTGAATATCATATTCCATCTTTAGAGGGAATGGTTGAATACATTTTGGTATATTAATAGTGTAGATATGCATCCAACAGTAAAAGACTGTTAACTACCTCTATGCACCTTGAAAGGATTTCCAACATACTGTGTTAAAGAAAAATCAGAGCTGGACAGTAGTTAAAGCAGTAAAAACAGGGTTTTCTTCAGGAAATATATCAATAGGAGAAAAGAAACCTGATGTAGACCAATTCCAAATGCAACATGAACAAGGGGGAATTTATAACTAAGGAGCAGGTTGGGGGTTCAGTGGATGGAAAATTAATAAGAGGAAACGTTAGGGATATTGGGGGGATTCTGGCCAAGCTCACTGGAAAGATTCTTGCTGAAATTGGGCCAGGGTGTTCAGATACCAAGGGTGGAGCATGATAAATTTGATCATATATTAGAGGCATCAGACATTAAGGGTCTGGATTTGATATAAAATGAATGTAGTATTCTTGTGAAAAGTGGATGATACAGGTCTGACAGGGCAAACTGTGAAGCCCAAGGCTCAAGCCTAGTTGAAATGATGGCTTGGAGGAGCCTATATAAAGTTTGATCAAGGAGAGGGTGTCCCCTCCTTCCCCCTCAAAAAAAAAGGGAGAGGGTTTTTTCCAAGGTCAGCATCCCAACTGCCAGATACAAGAGTACTCAGGATGGGAGAGGTCACAAAACACCTGGATCCAATCCCTCCACCTGCCTACCCACTTTAGTAAGGCTGAAGATTCAGGGCCAGAAGAGATGCGCTTGGCAGAGTCCCTTAAGAGAAATTGCAGGTGGTGGTGCAAGACCCTTCCATGTGGTCAGAAAAATCCCAGATATAAAATCCAGAAGGCAGTGAAACTGAACTGTTTAATATAGTCAGTCCATGCCTCACTGGAGTGTCACTGGTGGCTCAGCGGGGTCAGAGATGTAGGCTTTCTGGAAGTTCACTCTGGTGATTGAGTGGCTTATGAAGGGCTATCTGGAGTGGTCCACCCAGAGTCCTCGGGTCTGGGGTTATTGGGGAGGGCTGCTTGACACTTCTGCAGGTTTTTAATTCATAAAGAAAATAGAATTCAATGAAATAATCTCAAATGTTTCCTGCAGTGGAAATCTGTGATATAAGACCCAGCCCAGACCTTGCCATACAAGCTGCAGAACTGTACTATAGAAAGCATGAGACCGCTTCAACTTTTTCCTGCCATTGGCAAAATATTGAAATTATGAAAATAAAACAACTTTTTCTTTTTTCTATGTTTTGGCAAAGAGAAACTTCCAAGGAAAATTAAAACTGATGAAATGATGAACGAATAAAACGGGTGAAGCTCAAATGATTTACTAACTTTAGGAGCATTATAATGTTATGATTTGATTTACTCATAAGATTATCATATTTGATACATTAAAAATGTTTAATTTTTTTTCTCTGAGCTCATGGCGAAAAGACACCAAGGATGACATTATGAGTGTTCACTTTCCTTCATTCTTTTTTTTTTTTTAAAGATTTATTTATTTATGCATACAAGCTGGGGTGTAGGCCAGAGGTGTGGGGTGGTGAGAGGATCCCCCGGTGACAGAGTAGGGAGCAGAACAGGTAGATCAACTGGAGCACCCTGCTGAGGGGAACAGCGAGGCAGGAGAGGTCTGCTGCGCCATGTGGAGATCTCCCTGGCCGGATATCGAATTCATGCTGCAGTGGCTCTGGATAGCTTCATAGTGCTGCACTTAACCTGTTGCGCCACCAGGGAGGCCCCACTTCCCTTCATTCTTAATGAATTATTTGCTAATGAACCCAATAGACAGTATTAAGGAAGTAGGAATAAAATCTGGCAGACAAGGAAATTTGAGTTTTGTGTCATTCTTTATGTATCTGGTATGAAATTTGTACCTAAAAGAGAGTACAGTAGGCTCGGTAACAAGAACTGGAAGGGCAATTTAAAACAAAGACTGGGGTCGCTTAATAACAAGAACCAGAAGGGTTGGGGTCAGTAACAAGAACTGGAAGTGTAGGGTAGAAAAAAGTACATTCTAGCTTAATTCTATATAATCTGGTAGACAGACCAAAACAAGAAAGAACGCAATTTTAGGCATTACAGAGGGAAATAAGGGAACGTCCACAGAGTAGAGAACTTGTTGAGAATGAAGAGTGTGGCTGACAGTGGAAGGGAGTTAAAAGCTGAAAATTCTTCAAGAAGTTAGGAGAATGCGTCAGTTTCTGGAATTTATGTGTCCATTGGAAGTTTATGGAGTTTAACAAGTTCTTTGGTTAGCTCTCATCTCACTAAAGTTTTAACTCCAGTTTATTGGGAAATATTTTCCTTATGAAAGGCAAGTTAAGACAATAAAGGAAATAAATGAGAAACACAGGATTCCCTCTATGGCTCGATTTAAAGTAAAACATTATCTGTAGATTCGTTTCTCTAAATCTGTACCAATGCAAGTAAATAAGTAGAGAGGAAATTCTCCTGATGATACAAGCCAATAAAACCTGCTCTTAATGTATTTTGGATTTGAATTATGCACACTGACTTTATACAGTTATTTGAATGCATTTGTTAGCTGCACTGCAATCTTCACTCTGGTGGTATTGAAATGCCCAAATTATATGGTAATAAGATGCACATGACCTAGTTCTCAGAGCTCATTAAACTACCGATGGGGTTTTCTGCATGATTTTTTAATGTCTGAGGGTAAAGTATCTTGTTTTATCTTCTTGTCTTAGAAGTTTAGTAAGTGTGGGTCTAAATGGGGGATGCAGGGAATGTTGGAGATGAAATCAATTTATTCTTTCATAAAGTAGTTTCAAATCATGTGTCAATTCTGGCTCATCATTTAATTAAATGGGAAATATATTTGAATGTCTACACTGTGTAATACATCTTGTAGAATTTTACAGAACATTTGAAGATTCAAGAAGAGTTTAAACTTCATTTTGGGGGCAAATTACACTGGTCAACATTGATATCGTTACTGACTTAAAAAGGCCCTAATCTGTAGTATCTTGGTGTGCTGAACATGAATATAACCCTGAAAATTTTTTTATTAACTCTCCTTTTGAAGATATTTCATATAATTCATTTTATATGTTTCTCTGTATAAATTTATCCAGTAGGACTGCAACAGCATCCTACATCAGCCTAGAATGATGTAATATTGCATCACATTGCATAATACCATCATGCACACATCATCTAGAGTTGATTGCATATTTTCTGATGCAATGTAATACTGCCAGGCGGCTGCCTAGGTAAGCTGACGTCAGCAGTGCGCTATAGAAAGCCCTGTCGGAAAGGTTGAGCATTGAAAATATTTCAGAGTTTGTGAGAGACAGTTTAAGCTACTGTTCCATAGAACTGTTACTATTTTATCCATTTAGGCACAATACAGAACAGAATTGCCTCAAAAGTGTGATAATAACATGGACAATTTCTGCTCTATTTGTGTGGAAGTGACATTTGCCAACCAGAAGAAAAGTATCACTTCTCAAGTGAAGAAAGCTTATCATCTTTACTTCAGATTTGGTTGTCTTGGTTGGTTGACTCGGTCCGCAAGTCCAGATCAACGCTGTACCTGAGGAGGAAGCAGGGAGCAAGGGAAAGAGGTACGCGAGAAAGTGGAGACAAGACAGGAGGTCTGATCAAGTCTCGTTTATTGTTAAGGGGGAAAGAGCATATATAGGGTGAAACTCACGGGGAGGTTACATTGGGTGACGCAGGAGGGTTTGAGATGGGGGATTCAGTGAGAGCACGGCACGGGAAACAATGGGATGGTCCTGCTGACATCATTTTGGGGGAATGTACCTGGAATGGGGAAACAGAAACCTAAGGCGGTCCTCATCGAAACCTAACCTTATATGGGCAACTCAAACAATTAGGGCCGTAACTCACCGCTGAGGGCCATCTTGTCCGATGGCTCCTGACAGTTGGTGACCAAGACAAGCCTTGGGCCCCGCATTATGCTGTGCTACATGTACAACACAGCTCTCACAGTGATTAAATGGCAAGAGATCATCAATGCCGTTTGCAGTCCCCATGGTGTGGAGAGAGCCAAGCAACCACATAAAAAACTGTTACTTTAGCTTGGTTCCTCCTTTTTCTGGTGAAATAACTAAGCAAAAGAAGTAGAGAATAGTCTACCCAAACATTCTGTCTGCATTGAGACCAGTTCCACATGGTGAGGGATTTCCTATTCCTGAACCTCCAGCAGAATATTCTCTTGATTCATTTGATGAGGACAAGGGTGAACCGACCTGTTCTTCTCCTGTCCATCAGCATGCAGTGATCCAGATTTTCATTGTGGTGCATCATCAACCCCCCACACACTAACACAGGAAGAACTAAACGGCCTGGTGTGTGATTTGGACTTATCCAAGAAGAAGGCAGAATTGCTAGGATCAAGACTCCAAAAATGGAATCTTCTAGAAGAAGATGTCACAATTACTTTATATTGAAAGTGCCACCAGCAGTTGGAGCCTTTCTTCAGAAAGGAAAGTCCTCTGGTATTCTGGTCCAATATTGAGGGCCTTAGAAATGCCTTAGAAATCACTCATGACCCACAAGAATGGAGACTATTTCTAGATTCTTTGAAACTGACTCTGAAGACTGTGCTTCTATACAATGGAAACCGTCTTCCATCTATTCCAGTAGCACATACTGTCCACGTGAAAGAGACATTCGGTAACTTCAAGCAGCTACTGAATTCCATTGAGTATAACAAGTACAGCTGGCATGTCTGTGGTGATTTGAAGCTAGCTGCCCTTTTTTTTTTTTTTAAAGATTTATTTTTTTATTTACACATACAAGCTGGGGTACAGGCCAGAGGCATGGGGCGGCGAGAGGGTTCACCAGAGACACAGTGGGGAGCAGAACAGGCGGATCAGAAATACACTGCTGAGGGGAGCAGCGGGCGAGGCAGGAGAGGTCTGCCGCGCCATGTGGGATTCTCCCCGGCCGGGCGTCGAACTCGCGTCGCTGCTGCCGACAGCTCCACAGCGCAGTGCTCAACCGCTGCGCCACCGGGGAGGCCTAGCTGCCCTTTTAATGGGACTGCACCAGGAATATACAAAATACATGTGTTTCTTCTGTGAGTGGGATAGCCGAGCAAGTGAATTGCACTACTTGCAGAAGGAATGGACTCGCAGACAAAATGTAGCAGTTGGAGAGAATATCCAGCACCCAGCTCTGGTCGAGTCTCACAAAATCCTGCTACCACCCCTTCACATCAAACGAGGTTAGATGAAAAATTTCATGAAAGCCAGGGACTGGACCTCGCCAGCTTTCCGATACCTGCATGAAAAATTTCCTCGACTCAGCGAAGCAAAGATTAAAGAGGGAGTTTCTGTGGGTCCTTAGATTCGAGATCTCTTCAAAGATGACTGGCTCAACAACTGGCTGCAGGGTGATGCAAAACAAGCATGGAATGCTTTTCGCCTAGTGTCTACAAACACTCTTGGGAATGTTAGGTCAGAAAACTACAAGGAACTAGTAGAAGACATGCTGATGCAGTATCAGAAACTTGGCTGCAATATGTCTCTAAAGATCCACTTCCTTCATTCCCATCTGGATTTCTTCCCTGAAAACTGTGGTACGGTTAGTGATGAACATGGTGAATGTTTTCATCAAGATATCACATCAGTGGAACAAAGATACCAGGGAAAATGGTCCACTACAATGCCGGCTGACTACTGCTGGACACTCCCCAGAGATGCTCCTGAACAGCTGTACAAGAGACAAGTGAAGAAATCTAAGAAGTAGTCCATGACTTGATTTTTTACAGGTATTAACCATAAGCCTATTACTATTGGCATGCATTTTGTGTTGTAAACAGCTATTTATTGCAGATTACAAAAAAACTAGAGACAAAATTAGAATTTGACTGTTATATTCATGTTGAACACATACAAATTTATAGGAATTGACTAATTTTATTTCAGTAACATGACTTTTGTAAAAATTTGTTCACCAGTGTTATAAGTGTTTATGATACATGGTAGTGTGATATGAGAATCATATTATTTTATTTAATACATGTATTTATGATCTAATTCTGGAAAGAGAATCTCAGGAATTGAGCAAAGTATAATAAAGTTAGAATTCCAAAGTATTATGGAATCCTAAATAATGAAATTAATTTTATCCTGAAGTATTAGGTGAGATATTTTAGTTAGGCTGTAAGGATTATTAAGATTTTGACTAATAGAAAAGAGATTATAGAAACAAATTTATGTAAATATCTAACACAGTCAGTCAATGACATAGAGTCTGTTTGGGTTACAACAGAAGAAGGTGGATAAGGAGACCCCCAGATCTGTAGTTCTCTGGGAACTCAAGTATTTGATGACTTTGACCCTAGGTTTTCAGATACACTCAAGTATTAGCCTAAATCAGCAGTTTCTGGATTATTTTATATAGAAAGTTAGCTCAGCAAAGTGTTTAGAGGTGATCTAGGGAAAAAAGATCCCATGATTAGTGAAATTTGGGAAATCCTAGGCTAAAGCAATCTGGACAAAATTCTTATTTTGGGGTTTTTGGAGCCTTTGCTAGGCAAGTTATTCTTTCAATGTGAATTTTTCCATGTTGTTTTAGGAATTTTGTAAACATTGATTTAGTTTCTTTCAAATATCTAATTCTAATAGATTACGTTTAATCAATGACATGTCTTTCTTCCTTCTTCCTCCCTCCCTTATTCTTAATTTTTCTCTTTCAAAAAACATATAGTTAAATTCTAATTAAAAAATTTCCTGTGATTACAGTTCTCTGTCAATTTTAAAATGAAATTTTTAGTTTACTTCTTTAAGAATTGATTCTAAAAATACTAAGGAAGATAAATATTTTCAACTGTTGAAATTATAGCATCTTAGTTCTTTTATAACCATCCTTCTAGCAATGTAACATGACTAACCTTGTATAGACTTTTTTTTTTTTAAACTTCATCATCTTTGAAATAATTCTTTCTAGTTGGGAAGTGTGTCTTTATAGTATTACTTTTAAATTTTAACCTAGAATGCTGCGGTGAGGAAAAAAATGAGTTTTTTGTCAACTGGATCAGCTGAATGACTTTGCAAGTCAATGACTGATAGATTTGACAAAATACCCTAAAACTATTTTTTAAATTGCTATCAGACTTGTTATATGCTGTGCACAAGAAAATGAGCATTTTTCTCCTTGTAAGTGAACTTGCGTAAGAGGTAGAGCTAGAATTTGAACTCAGGAGTCTGACTTCAAAACCACTACACTCTTTGCATTCTGTTATGCAAATAAGAACTTTTCAACAAAATCACCAGTGGAAGGCTGCCATACAGTATATTTATTCTGATAAAGTAAAAAATCCAAGAATTGTATTGCAGATTCCTATTTAGGGTTTTAAAATAATTTATTTGATAGAGGAGGCAGCTAACACCCCGGCAACAATCAAGAAGCAAGCAACCAAAGAGAAAACTGAAAAAAAATCCCGAATAATTTTTTAAAATCTATTGTAAATAAATAAATTATATCTTTTGAGGTGCAATAATAATGACATTATTTTCATATAAATTGTTGGGGGAACAGTATGCCCTGAATGAACTCCACCCCAACCTCCATGCCAAAGAGATCCCAGGCACCTAGGATTATACCTCTCATGCCATGGATCTGCCATAACCCTTGGAAGGGGATTGCTGGGAATGAAGGATGGAGTTAAGCAGCCAGGCTTGATAGAAAAGGGTGGACTTGGTTTGCCTGCCTTCAGTTGTAGCCTGGGATTACAGCTAAAAGAACGTTATTGGTAGGCTATATTAACCAACTAATCTCTATATCTCATTTTCTGTGCTTCCCCTCTTTTCATTTTCCTTATAAATAAACCTTTTATTAACTTTTCTATATGTGCCTACCATTGGGTCTTGTTCTGAGTTATTTGAGCACATGTGTGAGGACTCATACCCAGGCCATCCCATTTCCCTTTGGGGTTGCCTTGTAACAAAATGACAGAGATATAAACACCATAAAATTTCAGTTTCACATTTAGATTAAATAAAACCTTTTCCAGATTAAGACACCTTGCAAGAAGTTTAGGAGAGTAAATTGTTGATTGATTGTGGCTGATCTAAAGACTATCGTTAGAGAACTTTATGAAATTTAGAAGATAGCTTTCAGAAATGAATACTGTACAAATCTAAGTATATAATAGCAAAATTAAAAATAGAAATGAATCACCTTCTTTTATGGGAGGAGAGGAACACACTAAATATAAAGCAGTATAACAAGAGAAATCTTTAACCGGTGTGCTGGGGGCATTAAATCCTCTTGGACAAAAGTTCAATGGAGTCCTGTGCCTCCTCAGAGCACACTCCTCAGGATGTACCAGGGCTGGAGGTGTGAATAAGGAGCCAGCTGATGTGTGGAATTGGTTTTTTTAAATGTGAAATACTTGAGGTTGACATTTGTTAAAACCTATTCTACTAAAATGGTATAATTTTTAATAAACACACAAGAAACTGAAATGTCACAAGATGAATCAATCTTCTCTTTTAAGATCTTTTGGAGCTGTGCTATTCTCACCCCTACTGTGACTCTTTCACTTGAAAATTATTCACAACAAAAGGACAAGTCTCATTTTTGTGGCCATAAGGCGATAAAAGAGATGCTATTTGAATTGTAAAAGTTGCTTTTTTTTAAATGCTTACTTTATAATAAAGAGGCACTTCAATCTGAAGAATAATTCTATTTTGCATTTGCCACCTAATACAATGCACAGTTTCAACTGATCACCTTGATGGATATATGATTCTGTACATGAAATAAATCCTCCTTTCTCCGTTAGGCTGTTTTACTTTAATTTTCATAATGTGATAGAGTAGGAAAGGCCAGGGGCTCCCCTCTTAAAATCCATGTAGGGAGTTTTATTCATTAGTAAAAATGGTCTTAACAAAAGATTAAGTAACATGTACTTAAGAAAATAGATTCTGGGTGGGGGGGCAGTGAAATATCCAAGGCCCTTTGGAAAGATTTCCCGAGAATTAAATATTTTTCATCCCGACTCTTTTATTCCTCCTGTACCTCTCCCTGGTAATCCTCCAATCCAGGGAGTTGTGGGGAGACCAAACTCTACATTCCATCTTGAGTCCCTGCGTGTTTGGTGAGAGAGAAGGTCCTAGCTCAGGGTCACATGTATCACTAAAATGCCAGGATTAAAAAAAACACCTTCAGTTGAATGGAAAATGTTATTTAACAACTTCAGAAATCCATAAATAGTGTGGTGCTCAAATTTATGTGTGCATCAGAATTACTTGCAGTATTTTTTTTTTTTTTTTGTAACCAGATTGCTGAATTCCAATTCCAGAATTTCTGACTTAGTGGAAATGGGGTGGGGAAAAGACTGCATTTCTAATGGATTCCCAAGTGACTCCTGCTGGTCTGCAGACCATACTTTGAGAATTGCTTTAGAATTCTTAGAGGTGATCTACCACTATCTTGTGTGCCCCAAATGGGTTTCAAATGAGCTGAATTGTGAACTAGCTCATGTTGTGATAGCAAATGGGTCCGAAACACAGGCTATAATCAGTCTTGTCTGTTTATCCCCGTGTGTCACTTAAATGACATTACTTTTAACTGTGCCATGATATGGCAAAGTTGGGGGTGCACCCAGTTCTACAGAACTTTAAAGTTTCCAGTGATTTAACTCTATTGGGAGAAAACCCAGTGTACATACCTTGTATTTGGAATAGAATATTTTTAAATAAGGCAAAGGACCCTGACTCATTCCCCAGTTACACTTTGCAAGAAGAAAAAAGAATGAGAGTATTTACTGAGCAAATTCCTTGTGGAGGTACATGGCAAGTACTTAATATGCCATTACATTTAGTTCTCACCACTATGTAGTGAGGTAGGTATTATTTTGCTCTTTTGCTTTACCTAACTGGGATTTGGATTACATAAGTAATTTTCCAAAGGTCACAGAGCTGGCAAGTGAAACTAGAGTTAAACCTAGTTACCTCTGACTTGAAGTTTCAGGCTCTATCACAGGGCCTCAGGGGTGAGGCTAATAGGGGAACCCTTTCTTTACTCCATCTGAAATTGGATCAGTTTCAAAAAAAGTTAAGCCACATAGAAGCTATATCTAAGTGCCCAGTGAAAAGGTAACCAAGGAAAGTATTGCTTTATTGGCTTACCCAATTTAGGTACTTTAGGTTTGCAGAGGTTTATCTAGCTAGAAATTTTAAGCATGTGGTTACCATGCCTCTTCTATGTCTGTGTGTTTCCTTTCTGGTATTTAGCTGCAGCTGACACCTGTAGTGTATCATAATTCTTTGTGTATTATGTAGGCACTCTGAAGATTAGTACATAAAAACATCACTTAATTGAGGCTAGAAAGGAGTTCTCATGCATGTGCACTCAGCACATACAGAATGCAGCCAGAAGAGATTCCCTGTGTTCCTTTGACAAGGTCAACAAGGTGTGATGCCGCTTTGCTGCCCCAGTGGGAGGACGGAGGAGGCACCTCACCCAACAGCAGTTTAGCCAATGAGGTGCATTAACCCAGCAAATGAGAAGCACTACCCTGGAGCTCCCAGTTTCCTCCAATGGACTCTGTTTACAACAGCACCTCTAAAATCTATACAGGGACATTTCTTCCTTTGTGTGTTTCACCAAGAGACCTCACTTCCTAAGGGCCTTTTGTTGTTATTTCTGAATAAACCCATTTTGCTAGTGAAATAACTGCTTATTTGTTTGAGTTCAAAAGCACAGTAAAGTTATGACTTGGGCAGTTATATCATGGAATTGGGGGTGGGGTTTGAGTTTCTTGGCTCGTTTTCCTCATCCTCCATATCACTTTCTGGGGACTCGGCCAGGAGCCATTGTCTAGAAGCCGCTCTCGTTACCACCATGCTCAAGCTTTTCTGGGTTTCAGGCTCTTTCACCCTTCGTTCTTGACTATCTGATTTTTGTACCACCAAACCTCTCATAACACTCTTTACATTTAATTTGCATTTCTATTATACTTGAGCTTCAGTTTATCACTTATAATGTTAAAAGGGCTCATTAGTTTCTTTTAGTGTGGCTCCCTTCACATTTATTTCTTATTTGAAATGTGTCCCATTCACAATGGGGTGTCTAAATAAGTGTTTTAACTGGATGCTTTATTAATTACTTCAGTTGATTTTCTTCAATTATTTTAATTAGTGTTGTGTTGTGTTATTTTTATCTCTTGACTCCTCAAATTAAAGGTTCCTTTTTTGATATATTGAAAACATGCAGAAAAAGAAATCACTTGAGTGAATTAAGCCTTGTATTGCAAGGAATTAAGCCTTGTATTGCAGGGAAATGTACTGCAATTAAAAACCTGTGGGATCTTAAAAGTTTGCCATTCCATAATAAGGGAAAGAAGAACAACATCCAGAAGCAGATTTGAAATTAGCTGAACCTGGGTTTGAGTCCTGGATTTTAATTTACCAATTCTGTGATGTTGGGCAACTCACTGAACACTTTTGAACATGTTCCTTTCCCTAAAAAATGGGGTAGTAATAATTCAGGTTACTGAAAGATAAAGTATTGGCATCAAAAGAGAACTAGGTACATTTTAGACTTTTACTAAGTAGTCACTATTATTGTGTTTACTAGCACATGATTCAATTCTATTAAACTATATTTCTCACTTGTCCTTTATATAAATTCTAGATTCATGGGGGTATAATTTTCTAAAAGGTAGAATCATGACATTTTAATAAAAAACATAAAATGTACTCCTCCCAGGCCTCCCTGATGGTGCAACGGGTTAAGTCTCAGCCTATGAAGCTATCTGCAGTCACTGCAGCACGAGTTCGATACCTGGCTAGGGAGATTCCTGCATGGCGCAGAAGACCTCTCCGGCCTCACCCGCTGCTCCCCTCAGCAGTGTATTTCAGTCAATCTGCCTGTTCTGCTCCCCACTCTGTCTCTGGTGAATCTTCCTACCACCCCACACCTCTGGTCTACACTCCAGTTCTTGTATGCATAAATAAATAGATCTTAAAAAAAATAAAATGTACTCCTCCAAAGATTTAAATTACATCTTCTATAATGAAGGAACCAGTAAGATGTTAAAACTGATTCAAAGGAGAATTTGACAGACAAAATTCATTTGCATCTCTGGGAAATGAAATACTTCGAATTGCTACAACTGGAAATACTTGTATTACTAATATAGATGCTTAATATAAGTTAACTTTTTTACCTAAATAATTTGTTATAAATAGTTTAGTCAATAAAAGATAGTCAAAGATTCATCTCCGCATGGACTCATCTCCGCATGGACTCATCTCTGCATGGACTCATCCCCTAGAGAACCTACTTGACAAATAACCAATATTCCACTGGAAGGACACCCAGTAATCTCTTCTGCTATTTACCCAAGTCTTTTGGAAATATTTCTGACAGTCTCATCCTCTCCCACTTGTGATCACACAATAGTATCCAAATATAACTTTGATCACATAAAGGCTGATCTCATTAGATTTGCTTGATTATTATTGGGTGCTGGAATATTACTACTTGTACAAATAGGGCTCCTTGAGCCTGCTTTGCAAATCTAGTCAGCCAACAATATGAAATGACAAAGGTCACACAATTAACTTTGATTTTGAAGTTTTTATAAGGAATATTGGATTGCAATTTAAAATTTAAATTTTATGTTTTTATAAGGAATATTGGATTGAAATTTAAATTCCTATCTCAAGATTAGGAAGTCAAGTTTAAGATTCTTTCCATCAGAATTGTAATACCTATAAATTTGGATGAATTTCTTCTTGAGGTCTCCAAAATTTCCTAAAATTCCTGGCCTACCAGTGAGTGATCTTGCTTTTCCTCTCTGAGACCAGTTTTCTTGGGAAGGTTGCTGGCATTGCATCCATGTGTAAATTCAAACTTGTTCTTTAATAATGGTTTGTAATGCCTGATTAAATGAGATTTGTTCTTAGATATGATACTCCAGATACAATATTGATTTGCCCAATAATGTCCTGGTAAAAGGAAGAGAGATTTTTATTGAACCTACGCATAGAACTAGATTGCCATAAAAAGTAAGAAGCCTCAGTTACAGTAATTATGAATTTGGGGGAGATAAAGTCCCTTACAGTATGTAAAAATAAAAAAATAATATGTAACTTAAAATATTTCAGTGTTTGATCTTACAGAGGAGTTCTTTAGGCACCCACAAATTATCTATTAATAACTTAGTTTAATAAATTACCTAAAGATGTTAGAAACTATGTTTAAGCTTGATGTATTACAAATCATCATTACTGTTCATATAAAAAGTCTGTTAGAATGTTAATAAATTAGTTTAATGCAATATATTTTTCATAATTTTAAACATGGTAGTGATATTAGGAACTTCATAATATCTAGTTTATTCATGAGGAAAACCAGTCTTATATAAAAGGAAATGTATACTTTTATACTTAACTGATAGATCAGAGAAAATACATAGCTTATTTGTTTAAAAAAAAACAAATTATTAAACCTATATAATTAAACTGTACTCATTTGATCTTGAATTTTCAAAATATTTCTGAGCTAGCAGTTTCTATAACATATTTTTTTCTTAAATGTCCAGCACATTTAAATTATTATAAGTTAAATTTCCTTGCTGTTCTGTGAATTATGGGCATATTAGAGATGGTGGTTGTCATGATGATAGCTATTGCTATAAATTAACTAGCATAGAGTTCCTTTAGACATAATAAGTTAAATTATTTATGCTTCTTGGAGGTAAGAAATATTTTATACTCACAAAAGATCAAATTATTTCTCAATTAGAGACATGTAGACTTTCAGACATATGAGTTATGGGTAGTTCATAGCCTGTGTTGTACAACTTCAGACACAGGTCATAATATAATTGAAAACAAAAGTTCCCTAGTCCACTGTTGAAAGAAATAGAAGAAGACACAAGAAGATGGAAAGGCATCCCTTGTTCATGGATTGGAAGGATTAACATTATCAAAATGGCAATCCTACCAAAAGCAATTTACAGATTAAATGCTATTCCAGTAAAAATCTCAATGACATTCTTCAAAGAAATAGATTGACTACTGATGAAATTCGTATGGAACCACAAAAAACCTCGCATAGCTAAAGCCCTCCTAACTAAAAAGAAAGAAAACGGAGGAATTTCACTTCCTGATTTCAAACTATATTACAAAGCCATAATAATTAAAACAGCATGGTACTGGAACAAAAACAGACAGAAAGACCAATGGAACCGAATAGAATACCCAGAATTAAAGCCACATATCTATGAACAACTAATCTTTGACAAAGGAGCCAAAAAAAAAATGCAGTGGAACAAGGACAGTCTATTCAGTAAATGGTGCTGGGGAAACTGGACAGCCACATGCAAAAAAATGAAGCTAGACTACTACCTCATACCCTGCACAAAAGTCAACTCAAAATGGATAAAGGACCTGGATGTAAGACCTGAAACCATAAAATGTATAGAAGAAAATATAGGCAAAACTCTACATGACATACATTTCAGCAAAATCTTGAAAGACACATCCCTCAAAGCGAAGGAAATGAAAGACAAGATAAACAGATGGGGTCCTCCCCTGTGGTGCAGCGGTTAAGCGCTGCGCTGTGGAGCTGTCGGCAGCGGTGACGTGAGTTCGATGCCCGGCCAGGGAGAATCCCACATGGTGCGGCAGACCTCTCCTGCCTCGCCCTCAGCGGTGTATTTCTGATCTGCCCGTTCTGCTCCCCACTCTGTCTCTGGTGAACCCTCTTGCCACCCCACACCTCTGGCCTGTACCCCAGCTTGTATGTATAAAAATAAAAAATAAATCTTAAAAAAAAAAGATAAACAGATGGGATTACATCAAAATAAAAAGCTTCTGTACAGCAAAAGAGACATTAACCAAAACTAACAGACACCGTACCAACTGGGAAAAGATTTTTGCACACAATACATCTGATAAAGGACTGATAACAAAAATTTACAAGGAACTCACACAACTCAACAACAAAAAAAGCCAATAACCCAATCAAAAAATGGGCAGAAGAGCTCAAAAGGCACTTCTCAAAAGAAGAAAAGCAAATGGCCAACAGATAAATGAAAAAATGCTCAACATCACTTATAATCAAGGAAATGCAAATCAAAACCACTATGAGATACCACCTCACACCTGTGAGGATGGCACACATGAAAAATACAGGCAACAACAAATGCTGGAAAGGATGTGGAGAAAAAGGAACTCTTCTACACTGCTGGTGGGAATGTGAACTGGTCCAACCACTATGGAAAGCTGTATGGCGATTCCTCAAACTGCTAAACATGGAGCTTCCATACGACCCAGCAATCCCACTTTTGGGAATTTACCCAAAGGACACAAAAACACTAATCC